>JAOEHI010002673.1:0-11434 GCA_025447815.1 Percopsis transmontana
CACGTACCCGCCGGGCTCGGGGGGGGGGGGGGCCCGCCGGCGGCCGGCACAAATCTTTTTTTTAATATTTTTTTACCCCCCCCCCCCCCCCCCCCTCCCACCCCGCCCCATCTACAACTCGAGCTACAGCACAGTTCAGAGTTCGCCAATTGTAAATATATATACATATATATACAGTTTCACCACGGTAACCGGCTCCACCCTCTCAGGTAAGGAGGAGGGCCCTCACAGGGAGGACCCGTCGGAGGCGTCCACCAAGTGCTTGCCGTGCCGCGAGAACTGCCCTTACTGCCGCGACGACGCACCCTGCCTTGCCCAGGAGGACGGGGTCCTCCGGCTGGCTGTGGCTTCCTTCCAGGGCCTCTGCATGGTGCTGGACCTGGCCAGCATGGTGCTGGTTTACCACTTCAGGAGGAACAAGGTGAGGCCACTGTCTCGTACGCTTTGTTAGGTACGGTACACTTGCTGTGTGCCTCTGCTTCTGTAGGCCTTCCGCTTTGTCTGAGTTAAGCTGTGACACAAATGGTTCCCTCTGCGTTATATTGACATTCTGCCATTTTTATTTGAGCGTCGAATTCTAACTGTAGGATTTATTACACAATTCCCACAATGCAGTGGGAAACGTAATGCCTGTACGTTGCATTGAAATGAAAGAAATCGGAAAGGTATGAGGTAGCATTTACAGTCTTGTTCACAAATGTTGTTGTAATCCTATACACAGTAGTTTATGGCGATGTCAACTGCTGGTTTCCCAGCACACAGGTTGCAGTTTCTATCATGTTCATTCGTTTCCAGAATAATATACATTTTCTTTAATGACTTTAATTCACTAAACTAGTCCATTTTACACATGAACATTAAACAGTGCCTGTAGAAACAGCTTCTCACAGTGAATTGTAATTAAATGAGAAAATTATCTCAGGTTAAGAGTGCTTTTTAATACTGTCAAGAGCATTTCACTGATGTGGGTAATATTAAGATGTAGAATGTATTATTTCACATGCTGCATTGTTGTAATGTACAGTGTGCATGGTATTTCTGTAAGCCCAGATGAAGAGTTTTTTACATTTTATTAATAAATAAAAAAAAGCTTTAGTAAGTAATTGTATACAGAATTCTATCAAGATTAAGCCAAAGACTAATCTAAATTCAAAGAAAGTATGTGTTCTCACAGCGTACTGTAGGCTACTCACAGACTGAATTCCAGGGATGTATTTATAACCATTTGTGTTATCACCTCAGCAATGCCTACACCTCTGGAGTTCACAGAAAACCTCCCTGTCGCCTGCTAGATTTACATAAGACAGGAAAAAACCCTTCTAGGATATAACGGGTAATTATATCCAACCTAGCCATATCCTGTCTTCATTCCTTTTCTTTTGTTGTCTGAGCAGGGTCAGAAAGACTTCTTATAGAAATAATTAATATAGGCATTTTTAATGTAATGATATACTGAGGGTTTGCTAAGGTTTTCTTTGTGTTTGTTTGCTTTGAAGTTCCCACATTAGCCTGCTGTGATAAAGACGATGCGTATGAACATTAAACATATTCATAACACTCTCCATAAGATTTTTAAAATGGCAATCCATCATAAATTTGGATGCAATTTTTGGAAATGCAATTTTCGTGTAAATAAGTCATTAGTCCTTTTGTCGCCTTTATCCTTGTTCATTGATTTATAATCTACAAGGGTTATTAGCTAAGAAATAGCGACTTGGGGGACAACAAGATCTTCCTTCAGGTTTTTTCCACAGTTAACACTATCGCTGGGTTTAACTGAAGACTGCTGAAGAATCTTAAACCATCCCCAATGAAGACGTCCCTTGAATTAATTTGAATGGTTTCTGTGCATTCATCCACAGAGGGTCCGTACATCCGGTCTCATTCTGCTGGAGGCCATCTTGTTTGGAGCGTTGCTGCTGTACTTTCCAGTGAGTCTCCCTTTCTTTTTCAATAAATTCAGTCAATAAATTAGTCCCTTCGTTGCGCGTTTTCTTCAAATGTACTAGGAAGGCGAAGACGGAGAGGCAAATGTTTGCTAATAATCAAACCAACACAACCAAAACCAGAACATCGCACATTACCTGTACTGTAGCCTATATGTGTTTCTGTTGTGCTGTCTGTCTTTGTCTGTTAATATGTAAAAGCTGTGTGTGTGTGTGGATAAGGAACTTCAGAAGCAGCGGATTTGCCCCTTTCAAATACTTGCAGAGGCTGCCAACAATTAAAAAAAAAAAAAAAAAACTTCCAAAACATGAACACACACTGTAGGTCTGCCCGCTGGCTGTTTGCCAGTTCTAGTTGGGTATAACAATCTGTTGAGAGGAGGAAGCTTCAAAACGGTTGACTGCAGGTGGTGGATGAAGGTTTTAATTTCAAAGAGCTTGGAAGAGAAGAGAAGAAAACATAATAATAAAATAAATAAGGTCTGGTTTCATGATACAGTATATTATACAGGTAGATGAGGGATCCAGGTTTTCGTCAGCCGCAATAGATTGACTCTGTCATTTTATGGGCGTTACCCTGCTCGACACCCCCCACCCCCCAAATGTTCCATGACTATGGAACGGAGCCAAAATAAATTCTGCCTCCGACAAAAGCTGGCATATTTCGGGGACATACGCTTGTCCCATCCCTAAGTAGATTTGATGCATCTTTTCACCCTTCCATACCCCTCCCCCTTCCCACCTCAAATCCCAAGGCTAAAAAAAAAAAAAAAAAGGAAAAGAAATAATTTTCACATGCACTTCGATGCACCCAAGAGCTTCAACCTCCGCCTGTCCTTATTCCTATTTCCTCTCTCTCTCTCTCTCTCTCTCTCTCTCTCTCTCTCTCTCTCTCTCTCTCTCTCTCTCTCTCTCACACCCCCGTCTTGGGTGACTCAGCCCGTGTTCGCCATCCTCTCGGTCGTCCCTCTCTCGAACACAACTCTCTCGAAGCCAAAGCCACCACAGCTGCACTGCTCTGCCGCTCGATGCATTTTTAAACAGTCCATCAAGTTCTTGCGCTACTTGTTATAAAAATAAATCTGATGATTAATTGATGGAGGGGGCGCCGGGGCAGTTTTCTATAAAACATGCCGTCTTTTTTATTTATTTATTTTATTTTTTCACGTCGTGCCTTGAGACTTTGTGGTCTGAAGGGGCGCACTTCGGAAAGTGTGTGTTTTTGTTTGTGCGGTCTACGAGTCCAATGAGTTTGTATTTTGTGTTGTATTTTCCATGTACGTCTCTTACAGTTTTGTTAGTGTGTGTGTGTGTGTCGAAGTGGGTTTTATGCCTGATTCTGGTCTTCGGTTTTGTTCAAGAACATGAGTGTTCTTGGCCTAGTTTCTCCTTTTATTTGTGGAGGTGATTTATTTTCTTGGCCTGTCAACTTAGAGAGCGGGGAGCTGAAATGCGGCATGAATCGCTCGAGTGGTAAAAAGAGAGAGCCGTCAGGGAGAATGGGCTAATCCTAGCCACAGGTTATCGTGAGAGACAACAGAGCCCAGAGGAACACAATGGAGGCCATCATTATAGAGAGACAGATGGAGAGCCACAGAGAAAATAAATGGATTATGGGAGATACACCCATATACTAAAAAAATAGTTTGTGTTGTTTTTTGTTTTTTTTACAATGGACCAAAATGCCAAACAGAGAATTGATGGACTGTTGGTGGTATTTGTTTTTGTGTTCAGCCTCTCTTTCGATCAGTGTCTTTTTCCATCTGGGCTCATCTCCTGTTCCTTTGGCTGCAATATTAGCAAAATGACGTAGCAGACTCAGTTGAATGGTGCGACGTCTTACAGTTTTGCAGGAGCTGAGAGAAGAAAGTTCAGAACAGTCTATGCTCTAATTTAGCTATACTACCCTACCCTTAGATTATGTTTGCACATATAAATAAGAATTGGTGCATGGAACTTCAGCACCTTTACTACTGTTTCTACTGTTTCTACTGCACTTTCTGGGTAGATGCTAAACTGCATTTCATTGTTCATGTACCTGTACTTTGTAAATTGAATCTAATCTTCTAATCTAATCTACTGTATAATACAATGATTATTTGTATTAAAAGGTACTGTATATTAGCCCATGGGTTAGCTGTTAGAACTTGTGTTAGCCGTCATTTATCTCTATATCTTTGCTCAGAAAATGTTATATTGGGAAGACCTGTGAAAGCCTCTGTTCTTGAAATACGCTGTGTAACCTTTCCCCAGCAAGGACGTAAGGCTTCAGTATCATATAGAAATACATACATACATGCATACATGCATTCATAATACATACATATATCAAGCAGACCCTGAGCCGCATCAGTGGCTGTCAGGATCCAGTCCAGCCCTGCGTGAAAAGGTTCAGCTCTAATCCCTTTTCTTGGGCACAATGTGGACTTGGCTTGGTGCTGTTCTTGTGGGACAGCATACCAATGGCAGCCTTTGTCACTCGTGAGGCTTTGACGAGAATTCTGGATGAAAGAATCATTTCACAGGAAATGTGAGAAATCTCGGTTCGCAGGGGTGAAATTCAGCACGGACAAATTAAGAAATCACGACATGTTTTAATGTCATTAATCGTTTAGTGTACTTTGTGAAGCAGCATCTTTTCTGTTTTTTAGATTCATATTATATTAAGTGTGTGAACAGTTTCTTAATGCCTTTAGTATTCCTTTTATATTTTTGCACTCTCTAAGGAGGTTACCACTAAGAAGGTTATCTCTTCACAATTGGTTCTGAAGAATGATACAATCCAATTAACTGACTTGCCAGTATCATAAAATGCATCCACCTTACACGTGCATAAATTATTCTTCATCCTCCACACAAATTTCTAGCTTGCTAGTTTGAGAGATGATCCCCTGCATTTCCTGCGGGGAGGAGGGATTAAGGTTGCAGGTGCGTCGGTTGCTTGAGCTTTAATTACAGAAGATACCTGCCATCTCCCAAATGCTGCCGCGTGGTGGGAGCTGGGATAAATCACCATCTGTATTCACAGGGCTAATGATATCCCCTGTATAAGGCCTCCGCTGCCAGTTGGCGAAGCATGTTTCCATTTTTCTTTTTGATTGATTTGTTTGTGGAAAAATAAAAAATATGAATGAAAGGAAATAGAAATGTGGAAGTTGAAGGCTGTGATCCCCAACGTTGACGCTGAGGTTCTGGTGTGTTTTCACTGGTATACAGTGCAGACGAGGTCGAGACACTATGTAGACTCACAGGAGAGGCCAGTGAAATGTAAATAATGCACTAATGGTGAAGGGTGAAGTTTTTCCTTGGTTCAGTCTGAATGACTACAGAACCATGCGAAAACATTCACACCGCATTGGCTATTCAGAGCAGAAGGAAAGTTCTGCTAGAAATTCACCACTCAAAAAGTGATCTTATGGCAAGTTATTCAAAACAGAAACTCTCCTCCTTTCATTGTGACACGTACGATCTTATGGATACCGCCTTCCCTCGATAACAGTTTAGAGGTCCAAATACAGTCATGATACTGCATGGCAACTTCTAGAAAATTAGTCTTTGCAGTTAATGTTTTGTACTGTGCATCCAATTCATTGTTTTTCATGTGAAACTTGTAATTCTTTTTTTTTTAAGCACGTCGGGTATTTATTTCTAGCGATACAATACCCTTTACACTTAACACAGAAGTACACTACACAGTTTGGCTAGAAGTTAAATATACTCCTTATATTGTTAATAACAGACCTGAAAAATAAAGCTTTACCTCACAGTAATGTCTGAAAATCTCCAAAGTCTACATGGTACAATCTGTTAGTTATTCTCTATCTACAAGAGCAAGTAACTAATGCACCGCTCTGACATGAGAATCGAAGCGATATTAACATAATAAATGTGTTTCCTAGACTGTAGACACAGGAGATGATCGCACGGCGCTGGGTAACCCCACCAGACAAACATCCCAGAGGATTGGATGCAATTTGAGCCTGTACCATATTTCAGTTAATGAAAAATGTGCAGGCGCTATATCTGCTGCAAATGGCTTTGTGGTGGATAATGTTAAACACACACACAGCAAACAAGATTGTGTGTGTGCGCATGCATGTGTTTTTTTGTATGTTCGTGTGTGTGTGTACGTTGGTGTGTGTGTGTGTGTGTGTGATGTTATCCAGTATGAACACTAACTCAGCTCCACCTTGCAGGTAATGGTCCATTACTTCCACCCCAGTGTGTTCCGCTGTCTCCTCCTGAGGTGGGTGAGACTGCTGGGCTTTGCCATCACGTACGGCACCATCGTCCTCAAGCTCTACAGGTACTCTATAGTCTCGGCTACGGTTGGTCGCTTGTGTTTAATGAACTACATCTATTATATGTTTTCTTCAACCTCCATTGGGTTCTCTGACACGGGTACATTCGACCAAGAAATCTTGTGAAATGGGACTGTTTTGTGAGCTCCACCTCAGCTTTCTTTCACTTTACACGTCTGTCTGTGAACTCAGTGCAAAACTGTTACAGAACCTTCGCCCCCAATCAGCGTCCAAATGTGGTGTTCAGTCGGTGCTGACGGCAGTTAAGTGGGTCTTGATCAGCTCAAGGTGGTCCAATCGCTTGCAAGCACCTGTGTGTGTAAAATCTCCCTGCTAAATGATTTGATTGACACATGTTGGCACCGCCTCTATGACAGTGGAGAGTTTACAGACTGATGTGGGGAACGGAAATCAGAATGGCACGCTACAGCTCACGTCAACAAACGACCACTGGGTGGCGTGATAAGACATTGCATATGACGGTTGGCAGATATACAGTACCTCAGTGGCATCAACCTGACGTGTTATAAATGATAACACTGTAACATCGCATAGACTGCCCCGGGATTCTCAGTGGAATACGCCATACAATGTGACAAGCAAGACACTAGAGGACCACTGGTGTCGTATGTGTGTAGTTCATAGCCACGCCTGAGTGACTTGTTATCAAGGACCCTAGGACACGCAGGTGTTTTGAGTTAATGTGGCTAGTTAGACCTTTTCTCAGGACTGCGTGGTCATGTACAGACCCCATTTGATTGACAAATCCCTGGCTCTACTACATCAGTTTTGTTGCACCTGCTAAGGCAGGACAACTCAACTTGGTTGGGCATCTTGCTCAAGGATGCTTACAGGTAGGCCACCTCTGGGGATTGAACTCACGACCTTCCGGCTGGGAGTCCAACACCTAGACCACTAGGCCATCCTGCCCCCTGGTTCTTTTGAGTATATGCAAATGTGCCACACAGCTCCACCTAACTTTAATTAATGAATTTCTCAAGATACTTGGGCAGACCGGGTCATTATTACCTGTTTTTGTTCAGATAGGTTCCCAACCTGGAGCTAATATAAATAATCTGAACCCTCTGACATAATTTTTCTTTTCTTTTCTTAGTACCATTTGTATTGTTTTTCATGTGCGTAAATGTGTTTAGAATTGTGCTATGACTTTGGTATTATTATTCCGTTGTTTATTGTAACCCCTCTCTTTATGACGGATGAAGCCTACCGCCTGACCTAGCGTAAATCCATTTTAAAGACAGCTTTGAGAAACCATACGAGAAACAATAATAGCAGCTAAAGCAGTTGGCTATTCTATTCCCTTGGATAAGGATATATAGTAGATGCCGCACGCCACACTTCCCTGCTTCCTGTAAACATAATCTCTCCTCCTCCTCCTCCTCGCCTCTATATCATTACCAGTGGAAATGAGTTGCCCTGACCTCATAGAGCGTTTGCATTCTAACATCAAGCCCTATAGTGCCTGTCTCCGTGGGCTGAATGCTTGACTCAAGTGCCCGCAAGCTCTCTGCTCTTGGGCTCTGAGTAGATATGTGGTCAGCCTTGAGATGAAAGGAGATGGGTAAAAGTCCACCCCCGAGACTTCCCCTGACAAAATTACCAATTACATTTCTCCGGACGTTGTGGGTGTGAAGCCTGCCCCTGGGTCAGGCCTGACAGCCCCCGAGCCCCACAGAAAGACATCAGACATGAGTGGCGTTTGTCACAGGCTGCTCCCAGGAGGCCGGGGGGCGCGGGGGGGGGAGAAACAGCCTGAAAGATGGGCAGTTCATATCTTTCTGTGTCTAACTGAGACGGCAGACAAGCACCCTCACACAGGTGACTTGTTACATATTATCTGGCCATCCACACAGCTGTCTTTACTCACTTTTAAATTGTCTTAAAGCCTCTGCCCACCCAGACATCTCCTCGAAGCTAGGAGATCATAAAGAAGGAGGCACTATAGTCCCAGTTTCCCAAAGTTTTCCCATTTTAGATTTAAAAAAAAGAAAACTGGAGAATACATACTAATAGTAGAGAAGGCTATCAGCTTTGCCACGGTAAAAGTAGGTTTCTTGAGCAACAAATTACCTGCGCTAATTATGTTCGAATAATAGCTCCTTCTGTACTCGAAAACAACCCTTGAATCCCATGACTTTCACAAAGACGTTATGATAGCACATTTAAATGGGCAATCAGAGATTATTTTCCGCTGTTTTGGTTTCAAACCCGACGACGAGACCAACCATTCCCTCACCTGAAAACCCAGCCATCCCTGAAATTCCCCCAACCAATCTTGGTTTTTTAAACAAAGCAAGTCACTTTGCAGTAGCAAATCAGGGCGGAGGGCTAAATACACAGTGGGACAAAATGTCGGATTGTCCCTTTAAGCTAATATGTATTCAGTTTTATGTATATGGTTTTGAATTTTTCCAAATCCAATCGTTTCAAGTTATGCGAACACAACCTCAACACCCTCACCCACCCCCCACACATTATAAATGTAGATCCCCCAGCCTGCCCTCTCTAGCGTCCCAGGGGCTAATCCCCTGGTCCAATGCCCCCCCACCCCCCTCCCCCCTGCAGGGTGTTGATGGTGTTCCTGTCTCGCACGGCCCAGAGGACGCCCTACATGACCAGCTGGCGCGTGCTGCGTCTGCTGGGGGTGATTCTGCTGGTGGTGCTGTGGTTCCTGGTGGCCTGGACCTCGGCCGTGTGCCAGAGCCCCGGGCTGACCCGCGCCCTCATCGCGTCGGGCCGCACCCCGGAGGGGCTGCAGTTCAGCATGTGTCTGCTGGACCGCTGGGACTACATGATGGCCGTGGGTGAGTGCCTCCATCTGTGAGCGTGTGTGTGTGTGTGTGTGTGGGTTTCCAGTTCCTTTGACTAAACTCGCTACTGCGCCCTGTCTCTGGAAAATAACAGGACATGAGGACCACCAGGCCAGTGTCCCGCTATAGCTAACACTGCACTGCACTGTGCCACCAAATGCATTAAAACAATTGAAATGCCTGGTTAACTACTAAACAGAACACAAAAATGCTCTGTAACTAACTGCGTTTACATTTGGTAATGTTTTTTTACTGCAGAAATAACTGTTGATAGTGTCATGAGTAAGAGCTAGCAATTATTTTGAATCAGTGTTTAATCTATATCAATTTAAACTTGTATCCTTTCCCACCATGCATACCAATTGAACTAAGTGCCCTATAATTATCAGTGATTTATAGAACGGGCCTATTGATGAATAATATTGTACTCTACGAGACATTTTAAATTGCTATTCCAGTGTGTGACTCTAGATAATGCACTGGTGTTCACCGTTGACAATACAAACAAGCAGATACTATGCTGTATCGTTTGAAAATCATATTACCGTATTAATTAAAATGAAATGCTTTTAAATCTATGTGCTGTAAAATCGTGGTGTGGACAAACGCATTGAAATGAAATTGTTAATTATTTTCTGTAACTAAATGTTTTTTGCCAGTAAATGAATCAATATTTACTGCAAGCTAGTCTTTATCAACTTATTTTGGTCTTCAGAATATTGTTGAACAATCTTACATATTCTAGAATTAGTGTTTGAAGATACAAAAACACAACATCTCACACAACAAAAACATAACATCCTTTTATTTTAAGTCTTTCAGTTCCATTTATTTTAAGGGGTGCTTTCAAAGTTCCACTATATACCCAAAAATAAGCAAGAAATAAAACACAGCACACTCTTGCTGGAGCTCACCAGGAGAACGGCCTGCTGTTTCAACACCTCCCTGCTTTAAGATTCTCAGCCGAGATGTGTGACCTTGGTGAGATTATACAGTAGCAGCCATGTGTTAACATTCACAGCAGAGCCAGCCGAGCCTTACCGGGGGGAAATCACTGCAGACAGCATGCCAACGTCTGGTGTGTGTGTGGGGTCCATGGGGTTCCCCCCTATCCACATAGTGGTTCTTAACGGTGGGGCTGGTAACAACGTATATTGTGTATAAGTATTATCCAAACAAGTGGGGGAAAAAGAAAATAAATAAATAAGACTTATGTCACAACAATGTCCTCCATTATGAAATAATGAAATACCGCTAAATATAACATGGATCTTTCCCCTTTCTCCTGCTTGTTTCCCCCCAGCGGAGTTCCTGTTCTTGCTCTGGGGCGTGTATCTGTGCTACGCGGTCCGAACCGTGCCCTCGGCTTACCACGAGCCACGCTACATGGCCGTGGCCATCTACAACGAGCTGCTCATATCGGCCATCTTCCACATCATCAGGTGGGTTGTGCAGTGTCCACTGTGTGGAGGGGAAATGAGGAGCATGAGTTAGTGGTACATTGATGGCCTGCATTATGACTGAGCCATGGAAAAAATGTAGAGACCACTGCACATTTTTTTAAATGTATAAATAAAAAATAATATATATATAATTGTATTTATATTTAATATATTTATACACATTTTTTCAATTATTTAATTTAAAAAAAAATATTTTATATATTTATATTTAAAAATATGCAGTGGTCTCTTAATTAGGGGGCAGGATAGTCTAGTGGTCTAGGCTTTGGACTCCCAGCCGGAAGGTCGTGGGTTCGATCTCCGGAGGTGGCCTACCTGTAAGCATCCTTGAGCAAGATGCCTAACCCCTACCTGCTCCGTGTAATAGCACCATGTAATTGTAAGTCGCTTTGGATAAAAGCGTCTGCTAAATGATCTAATTGTAATTAATTGTTTCCATGGCTGTATATGCAGTACTAGCACCCCCCACTAGGTGGTGCCCTATGCAAACACATAGTCCACCTGCAGGAGAACCCATCTCTAATAATAATGAATATAACAGTCAATCAATGTAACAGGATTAATTTCAAACAATCTACAAAAATAACTCATAGCAGCTTTAACTGGGTGGTGATGTAACTGGCATGTGACAGTTTAGTTTCTGTGTCCTAACCCTGAAAGTCAACACCTACAGCAAGCCCAGAGGGATATTTTACTAACATGGGGAAAAAATACAAACAATACTGAATCTGGTCCAGTTTGTTTGTCAGGATTCTTTCAATTAAAATCACGTTAGCCTATCCTTTTAATGCAATTAAACCATTACTGGACAATTACTATCTCTCATCTCATCTCATCTCATCGTCGTCCGCTTATCCGGAATCGGGTCGCGGGGGTAGCAGCTCCAGCAGAGG
>JAOEHI010002675.1:0-11433 GCA_025447815.1 Percopsis transmontana
CTCTGCATATTTTGATGTGTGGGTGTGGGGGGGGGGGTGTGAGAGAGAGAGAGAGAGAGAGAGAGAGAGAGAGAGAGAGAGAGAGAGAGAGAGAGAGAGAGAGAAAGGGTTGAATCACCAGCGCGTAGGCAGGCAAGTTGGAAGGACAGAGAGAGCACGGCAGCATATGCGGCGCGCGTATTAGTGAAGGATCACATCGAGGGCGACAGAGAATGTGTCAGGATAGAGGAAAGTGGAGGCTCTCTGGAAACTAGGACCTCTTCTCTGTCACCCTTGCACGCATGCTAATTTATGCTCAGCATCTTTTCATTGACAACGCTAGCGTGAAAAAGATGTGTCACAGATCCTGAATGAAGGGATTTGACTCGAATCTCAGTTTTAAGACCAAAAGAAAAGTAAAATTGTACACAGAAAGCTATTTCAAATACCAACCGACAGGCCAAGAATGACAATTTGTGCATTTGCAACATGTGCTGATAATTTGTCACTCGCATGCTATTTTTTAGAAGCCATTTCAGTGTGTATGTGTTTTGAGCATCCTTGCCACAAGTTCTTTTTTTTTGTTTTATTACTGAGATAACAGACAGGGCCTACTTTAACATTTAACGGCGCTCATAAAGTGCATCTTAAAAACTGTGAGCAACAATCTGACAAAAGCAGCCCAGAAGCGTGATTTCTCCGCCGTCCGCCAGCCAGGAGGATTAGGAGACAAGTGAAGAGCTTTCTGCTGTTCACTGTGTCTGATGCTGCCCTACTTTCAGTGTTTCAGCAGTGCTACTGTCGCCAATAAATATCAAATGTGTAGCTCCATATAGGCTATATTCTCAGTAGATTTGAGCCCTTGAACAATTCCAGTTAGGGAGGGTCCTTAACAGAGAGCAAGAGCCATTAAAACTATCCCTTTATTATTTGGAATCAATGCAACGCAGCAAGCTCCGGTGGTTTTAGTGAAAAATGCCGCAGGTGCAACATACACTGTATTGGGTTGAGTTTAAAGCTGCATTAAAGGGACAATCCAACATTTTCCACCCTCCACCAATCCACCCTCTGTAAACCAAATATCTACACTGCACTATATTTCTTGTCCTTTCTATACTTGTATATCACATTGCATCCAACCAGAAGTGCAAAAAAAAAAAAAGCAGAAAAGTGCAAACTGCATTTCGTTGTCTTTGAATTTGTACTCTGCACAATGACAATAAAGTTGAATCTAATATAATCTAAATTTGTCCTACTGTTTATACAGGGCCCCCAAAAACAACGAGCTGTGGGTGAGCGAGACTAAATGCACGTGCTCTGGGGCGCCACAGTCACATGCTGAGTTTACAGGTGAGGGAGGGGTTGCTCGCGTCAGCAACAGTGTTGTTTCTCTAATGGCCGCAAAATAATCTCTGATTGCCTCTTTAAAGAAACTGATGACAATCAGCACAAAATGAAAATGGATAATGTGAAGGTTTATCACTTGGTGGAAACCACTGTTCAGTTCACTTTGGCTACCTAAGACCATGATTGCCTGTCCTTTACAATTAACCATGCCCATGGTGGAATAAAGCCCAATAGTGTATTAGAGAATGGATAGCTGTCTTAAATGTGCTATTTAGGGATAGGTAGCGGTAAGGTAACCAACATTAGTCAGACAACTTCACTGGCAGAACGAGGGTGACAGAAGTTCAATTGCCAGTGTAATGAGAGAGAATATTCTTTTAATAACATCCTCAATGGAGGGCTTACAGGGTAATCCTAATGTTTGTGTGTGTGTGTGTGTGTGTGTGTGTGTGTGTGTGTGTGTGTGTGTGTGTGTGTACTTCTGCTCTGTGGAGAAAAATAAGAAAGAGAAAAAAATGAAACAATTGAGGAAAAAAGCCTGCAGCCATAATGACAGATTAGGAGCCGCAGGGAAGCCCTTTGTACGGTAGGCCAGAATTGTGGTCAAATCCACTGCCCAGTGTGAAACTGACAATAGTCTGATCTCCCCATGTATTCCTCTGCCTTCCTTCTTCCGCTCCCTCATTATCAGGCACAAAAATGCACAAATAGTCACACACAAACATTTTAATCTGTAAGAATCCACTTTTAGGAGCTTCTAGCCTACTAAAAAGCACAGCTGTAGGAGAAAGTGTCTTTGTTAGCTAGCCCTGCTCTGTGATTGGCTGGCTGGGTACCGGGCAGAACAGAGAGGGTGTTAAGTGACGTGGAATAGAAGGAAGCTTTGGTACTTGCTACTGGGATCTTCTATGTGAGGTTAGATGGCTGTGAATGGTTGTGAATGATGGGTCTGGTCAGCGGTCAATTGACCTGGACCAAGAATATCAATAATCCTATCAATATTCAATATCTAATGACAAGTTTGTTCATTTGATAGTTCTTTGTTCTACCCAGTTGATGAAGCTGTCAATCACCTGCCATACTGCCATATCTCTGTTTCCATGGAGAATGTCCTAGTTGGGATCGGGCATCAAGCACAGAAATGGATACCCAAATGTCCCTTGGACTGAAAACACAGCAGAATTACCAGCCCCGTGTCTTCTTACTCGAAGATTTAATTTAAATATTCATTATCAATTTAAATTAACTATCAATTAAAACACCCAAGAGTGACACCGTGGCTATAAATGCTATGATAACATATTTGCAACCGGTACTTAACATGTAAATACCCAACCCCTTGCAGCAAGCACACAAATGTGTTGTACTGCAAAGGGCAGGGAGAAATTCAGCCAATGGAAAATAGCTTAGCCTCAATTTAGCCTCAGGAGGTGTGTGCTAGGGTACAGGCCTCAAAATGTGTTTTGAGAATGTTATATCATACTGATACTGTTCTCTTTTGCCCCCACTCTCTATAAAGCATATTAGAATAGCATTTATCTCAGTACAGAAGGAGTGACAATGTGAAGGAATGAATAAATAAATAGAAATGCGGCAAGGCAGTTGAATTATACTGCGACGTGTCATTTGTGTAGCGTGTAATTTACAGCCATGTTGTTATAAAGGTGGCGAATGACACTGTTGAGCATGTCGAGTCCTCTTGTTAAGTGATGCTCATAACTCGTATATCACCAATGTTCACGTTATGTATTTCCAACTCGGCTGCCCATATCTGGAATTACTGACACTTCCTGTTTTGCGCTCCTTGTCCCCCCCCCCCCCCACCAATTTGCATTTCACTCCCCGCAATTCCATCTATTTTCAGCAAACGTCCTCCTTCGTCCTTGACAATCCTCCACTGTTCCCTGACATTCTTTCACTCTCTGCCTGAGTCTTCTTTCTCTCCTGGCAGACGAGGAAGGACTCGACCCGTACCTCAAGAGTCGGTTCTTTTGTATAGTGTGATGCGCTTTCTTCAACCCATCCCCTTCCTCTCGCTCCTCAGATGCTGTGAAAGAGGAAGAACACAAACCCCTGCCATTGTAGAAAACTCCAGGCTCTCAAACCTTCTACAACATACATAGAAAGGCTACAGAAAGCCTAGTAGTAAAATGCATACTTGAAAAGGTTAGGGTTTAGGAAACCTCATCTCCTATTATTCAGCAACCCAACATATTTATTTATCAGTAGCTGTTCCATGCTGTGGCATACTATTCTCAGTGTGACAGTTGTCAACATACTAGCCTTAGAGTGGGTGTGTACATGTGAGTCAATTCAATATGCTGCCAGTTCCAAGGCTAAATCCTATCTATACAGTCTGAAAACTAGCAACTCCACTCAGTCTGTTCGATAGAAACCCAGTTAGGGGTTAAGAGGCATGGCAGAGGAAACTGGAGTAAATGGCTTCTGAGTAAGTCTGGACCCTACCTCGGAAGGGTTTATCTGATAGTCTGTCTGAGATTGGATCTAATGTAGTCTCAAACCTCAGGCACATAATGTGTCAGAGCACTTAAAACATCTGAGACAATAATTTCCCGTCTGGCTAGCTAGCTAGCTGGCTGGCTGGCTGTTAGTTCCACTAGGGGATTGTGTTTGTGCTAATGGCTCAAGATGGGCTGAATTAATGTAGTGAAACACTAAATAACAGGGACATAACCCTCCACCCCACATGGCTGCAATAGGCGGTGGGGAGCTTTTTCACTTTAATCCTGTCATTACAAATACTACACCAACCAAAACACTGTAGCTGGTGTTACGAAAGTATCGCTAATTCACAGAAGGATTAGTGGTGTTTCAAGACTTTGGAATTAGAAACAGCTTATGTTGATAGACCTTCTATATTTAATAACTACCACGAGCCAAATGACCATGGTGACCAAAGTAGCTAAAAAGTTTCATGTGACCCAAAATAAATAATTCTGGTCTCAGGGTCTCCTGTCGGTTTTATATAGTTAGGAATCTTAATCTAATGGCCACTGACCATGACTCATGCGTTTTTAGTGCCACTGTAGCCTACGCCCTGTTCAGTGTTGACACAAGGCTTTAGCCTTTGCACACACTTCCACCATGCACTGGCAGCCTGGCGGGCATTCTGCCCACCCACTAGACAAACAACATTCACCCTCCTTCTGTGGCACTGCAGGTGTGCGTGTTGTCGTATACTGATAGTATTCCTATTGACTATAAATCTTGTACTGTGCAGGCATCAGTCAATATTATAGCCTAATCAGCATAATAAGGAGCAAATTGGTCTGTGCTCTCAGACTGATATTATTGGTCAAACACCACTGGACAGGGGCTTAGCATGCGTATGAGAAAACAGCTCAAGATTGAAAAGACTGAGACTAAGAGTTGTAGCGTAGAGTGATTTGTTGTTCTTTGGAGCTGATTAAATGAGGAAGTTGGCTTGGAGACACAGCTGCAGTGAGAAGCTCTGGCCTGCCAACGGCGCCAAGCGTTCTGCATGCACCTCGCGCGAACATCAAAGCGGAGCACACAACAGTCCATAGCAAACCTGCACACGGTCCCACGGTAATGGTTCCAGCTTCATTAGAGGAGCACATGTACACTCTGGGTTGCCAAGACATGGAATTACTTATGCGTAAAGCCTTGCAAAATAAAGCGTCTATTATTCCTAACGCCTTGGCGCCATGACTTGAA
The DNA here is from genome assembly GCA_025447815.1 of Percopsis transmontana. Lineage (NCBI taxonomy): Eukaryota > Metazoa > Chordata > Actinopteri > Percopsiformes > Percopsidae > Percopsis > Percopsis transmontana. The sequence continues at coordinate 5,026 of JAOEHI010002675.1, forward strand.
ATAAGGGACCCTCCGCCTGTCACGCGCCCGACTGCCCATCTGATTCAATGGCCCCCCCTAATCTGCTCACAGCGTAGAGGTCAACACATTGCTGCAATTAGCGTCCCGAAAATAATCTCTAACCCTGTAAAACCCTGTGTGCGTTATTGTATCTGTAACCTGCCATCTGCCATATGTTACAGCTGCAATGAAATGAGCAGTTGAACATCACACAGTGAGGGAAAGGGGGAAAAAAAATAAACAAATTCCTGTCCCGTGACGGGAGAGACAGGCAGAAAGTGGTTGAAAGAACGCAGCAGAAGAAGAAACAAAAAGGGCGGTGGGGGGGGGGGCTCCTGTCAGCGGTTACCGATGCAGAACAGGAGAGATGTTTGAGAGAAGCGCTGACGCGCAGATACGGGGCCCCCGGAGCCCAAGCGCCGGTTCCGCCAATCAGGGAGCGGCGAGAGCATCCAGCCAACGGGACAGAACAGAACAAACGTCGCTCACTGTCTAATCCGGAGGCGCGGCGGAGAGGGAGAGAAGATAATTTCTCAGGGCGAAAGGGAGAGGTGGAAGTCAGCCTCCACCCGTACCGCTTCCGATAGTTTTCAGAACTAGACCCGACTTGCGTTTCTCACGCCGAAACTTTTAACGCTCCTCCTTTAGCGACCGCTGTCTTCAGCGACCGATGAGAGACGACGTGAACGAGTCAGCAAAAAATACAAGATGGCTAGAGCAGACGAGTAGGCAAGAAACATCCTGGGCACGTGGGGCAAGACGAATTAGTGCCCCGCAGCCCCTGGTCGAACTGCCCGCACTGGATCAGCCTCCTTGGCTCGTTGGCTTTCACAGAGGCAGTAGCTTAACGCGCACACAAGACTAAGCTTACTTTGGGGAGTGACAGAAGACACTGCCCTAGGCAGGGCTTTACTGCACGATAAGCGATGAACACGGAAAGACAACGGTACGCGGTATGACAAATCGTCACATGAAAATAAGTAAAATGACGCTCTCATGCACGGAGCCGGTTTAGGCTTTATATATAGACAGGAAATACAAGGATAGAATAGGATGTACATGGACTACGTTAGCCCGGGGTGTAGAACCCACACACACTGATTCATATACTGTAGAAGGAGGAACTACACTTTTTGAATAGAATGTAAAACACAAATACTCAGACATGAGCACTGTCAAACTCACGTTGTTAAACACACACACACACAGAGCAGGAAACTAGCCTTGTTATAACGCTATGACCATAGTGCTAAGCTCATATGGGCCCTTAAGGAGGCTGTATTGTGCGCAGGGATGGCTAGGAGCTGAGGTCTGGTGGTTAGACAACACACACACACACACACACACACATGCAGCTTGATTACAGTGAGGGAGCAGCCCCCATGCCAAGACAGTAGGCTAATTCAGGATATCTCCTCAGACGCCGACTGTGGGAGAGCAGTGCAACACATTCAGTAGCTACTGAAGTGCAGGGGGCTTGTTTTTTAGCGGCTGAGATCATCTGTCTACAGAAGGAACGCACAACAGCTGGCCACTTACATACAAATAGGCTACAGGACAAAGACAATCAAGCTAGCTGCTACAAAACACAGCTTCCCAATTAGCAGTCATAATCTCATGGTGAGGCTATCCTATACAAAAAGCCATGTGCGTGTGTGGGTGTTCTACTGAAAGCAAAGGGGCAATAGGGGCATAAATATGAGAATTACTGAGACATACTGTGCTGTGTTAGGGAATAATGGAGGTCATAGGTGACACCAACAATTGATACTTAATGACTGGCTTTTAGAGTGCAAAGGCTAAAGGTCAAAAGGTTTTAATAATGGCCACTAGCTTGCGTATTTTCAGCTAGTGGCACCAGCTAGTGGCACTAGCTAGTGGTACTAACTAGCGGCATATGCGCTGAATGTGATAAATTCCTGTTAACATATGATACGGAACACCGTGTGAACGGCACCGATAGTGTGTTTTATGCAAAATGCAGGGGGAAAAAAGAATGACCATAGTCAGTAATAGGCTACTATATGGGCTATTGTCATTGTAATAGTCTACTGTAAAATTAAATAACTGTGACCCTAATCAAATTTGACCAGCCAGGCGTGCTCATCTACACAAACACACACATGAATCTTGTCTAACTATGACCTCTGCATGACCCCAAAAACACAACATGAATCCCAACATCCCGAAACCAGGAAAAACAGTCACTTACGTGCCCACACAAGGGGAAAAAGGTCAAAATACTGTATCATGGTAAGTGATAAGCTTTGTCAGGGGCATAGCAATATCATCTGTTAAAATCTATTCTATGCAAATTACTTAATATATTTGTAATACAGTATATTACAATGGTGCTCTTGTTATAAAACATGTTAAACAGGGGCCAGAAATCCCCTAGTTTTTCCTCAAATCATTGTTTCTGTTGTGTGCTACCCTGACAGGAAACTATCATTACAAGTACAGATCTGTAGATTATAAAAACGAAAACAAATGTAATTGGAAGGCTATTGTGAACAAGCAGTAGAATGACCATTGCTGAATTACAGTATATAGTAGTTATTATTGATTATTATATGTATTATTATTATTATTAATAATGGTCACAGGCATAACAGATCACTGGTCAACCATGAAGGTGAGTCAGGGCTTCATGTCAGATCTAGAGATGCTGTGTGCACTTGTGTTTGCATAGTGTGTTTACTCGTGCAAATGTGTTTGCTGGGCAGAGAGACAGATCCAGGCGAGCAGGTTGCATAATTAAAGTATTAGCTGAGGGAAATACGAATAAGTTACAAATAGATTTCAACGCTATTATTTGAAACGCTAGTCGTGTTTCAGAAAGAAGGCGTGTTGTTAAATATCGTGCGTTTTTGTGGCGTCCATAGACAAACATTCCCCTCTAGCTTTAATATGTTTTTTCTCCTATGCTCAAGTCTAAACGCGTTCTCATTCCTCTTCCCCAAACCCTTTCATAATGTTCTGAATCATTCTTTTTGGCTTTTAAAAAAATAGTCTCGCCCCCCTGATAAATACACCGCAAATTCCAACCAAAAGCGACCTATATTATATTTTATTTTTTAATAAAAGATACAAGTAAAACGCGACTGACTGTTGTGTAGGCTACAGTACCAATATTACAGCGGTTTAGCAGAAGCCATTGCGTTTGCGCGCAGCTGGAAAACTCCGCACAACAGCAATAAAAAAGCGGCGATGGATAAATCAAGCTTCAACACTCACGGTTTACAGAAGATGTTAAACATCGTTCCACGGAACCTCTCGCCGGCTCCACGAAACGTACTTCAATGTGGGTCGCATTCCCTTACTATCACCAATTGCTACATTCTGTTTTTTTCTGCCGTCAACTATCTTTGAGTTGCTGGGAATGTGTAGCAGCCTGCCCTTTGAGGTTACAACACGCTACTCCCAAAAGATATCTGTTAGGTGGAACCTATGGCTGGAACACACCCCTCTCCGTCTCATTTAAAAAGATAGCGCATTTTTTCACCAAGATAATTAGTTTCTTCAGGCTTTGAATCATTTTATGTTGTTACAGTGATTCATATACAAACCAAAAATTAAACTTTATGGAGCTATACTTTTAAAATAAAATTAACACATTGTAAAACAAATAAGCTCTCGTCAAAAAGCCATTATAAATGTTGTCATTTAAACAAATCACCCTTTCTAAGTTTGGTGTTGTAATAATTCTACTTTCACTACTATATATTCTCTTGTTCTCTCCCTCCCTATCCCTCTCTCTCTGACATGGACCCTGGCCGGGCAGGCAGGAAGCAGACCTCCTCCCGCCCTATTTCCTCGTGTCAGGAAACAATGGCTCAGCCCTCCACGCACACTTTGGGAAAATGTTGAGACCTTGGGCAATGAGAGAGAGAGAGAGAGAGAGAGAGAAAGAGAGAGAGGGCAGTTGGGTTCAGGGAAGAGAAACATTGCCAGATGTATCCCGTGGCTTAATTCACCATGGAGTCACTATGCGGAGAATCTGATGTCACGGCTGAGACATGCTGTAAAGGACAGTAACACACAGTCCCAGGAGGACATTTGTGGGAAAGTGTCTTGAAACAGCTTCAGTGCAAGATGCTTTGATCCACGAGGAGCCAAGACACAGACAGCCTGCTCATATGAAATAATAAGATGCAAATATGTGTGCAGCTCCTTATTGAAACCCTGTGCTCAAAAGCTGCTGATGCTTAGACCTAGTCATACCAGTTCAGCTGTGTTTCTTATTTATTATCTTGGAAGAGAGAGAGACATTTCAGTCCAGGCATAAATTGTTGGTATTCCATAGATTAGGCTATGTAGGCTGAACTTTATTGAACCTAAAAGCTAACATTCACCTCAACAATGGACATCATTGTAAAGTTCATCACCATGGGAATCTTTTTGCACACCATCATGCTGTAGAGGGGCCCATACTCAAGCTCAATACAATGCCCGAACATATCCTCATAAATACTAACATTAACTGGTTGTCAAAGCTGAATGAGCATTAATTGTACACTACAGTACACTACAGTACTACAGTTTTTCCTATGATTCTGTAAGTTAAAGCATTAAGTAAATAGACCTGCATAGCTGTTGTCGAGGTTGGCTTGTTTAAAGTTTAACTGCAAAGCCAAGGCAGTGGCCGTAGACTAAACACGTTGTGTTTCCTAATTTCTCCAGACTGGTTCACGATAATATCACATGGCCGCTATGGCCTGTCTGGCCTGAATGTTGCTCACTTTCGCCTTGGGTGTTTTTAGTTTATTTTTTTTGTACTCAACATAGACGCAGTTAACTGCAGAATAAATAGCATACAGTATCTGGACAGAAATAGCACAACCGCCATCCACAGAAACGCACAGAGACACAACACTTGAACAAAGGTCTTCAGTCTACGCTGAGACATCTGAGCGCATGACACAAATATCTTGAGTGCGTTGAGAGATCCTTGAGAAGGAGAACGGCTACGCGTATGGCGCTCTGTTTGGATTTCCAACTGCGAGAACCATGCTAACAACGCGTCCGAATGAGTGCGATGAGGTCACGGGTGCAAGTTGTGGCAGTAGTCTGTAAACAGGGTTAGCTGTCTGTGTGCAGACGGACCCCTAGGGCCAACGCCTCTGAAAGGTTATTTCCCTCGACCATTGCTAACAGGACGCAGAACTTTTTAAGTTTTACTATGTATTTAATCAAATATGTGCATAGGCTACTGTATCTATTTATGTTAATTATCTTGTGCAAGGTACTGAAAAAATAGTTAATGGCTAGACAGCGACTGTCAAAAGTCTCCCAAGGCCTTCTGAATCTGAGTGTGTGAAGCAGAGACAGAGAAAGAAAATAACACATATAGCTCCATTATTATCGGCGCCCTATACAGGGCGTTTTACATAACTGACTCTCCTACAGTGTGCCAGAACAGACGCATTAGCAAACCCTCACTCTCTCTCTCCTGTCATTCATCCCTCTCTCACCCCAGTCTCCATGCCCCCGCTTTGGAAAAACAAGAGACCAGCATAAAACACAGACAGGCTATTAATGTGACTGCACTGTGTCTGTGTGTGTGTGTGTGGGCAAGCAATAGAAAGGAACACAGAGGGAAAGAAAGAGTACAACAGCGGGATAAAGATAGAGGCCTGTGGTAGCGTGTGCTTCAGGGCTCTCTTCCACATAAACTCGCTCCTATCGACTGTCCTAGCCATCGTCCGCTTTCGGGGTGCAGCGAACGAGTGATTTGATTTCGTGCACAACACCGCCCCATCCCGACCATTTGTCCCTACCCGTCTCCAAGCCGAACTGACGACAGCGTCTTTATCGCTGCCCACACCGCGACTCGTTTTCATTCACCAAGGAAACCATCAATTGGATTTAAGCGGATATTGTATCGCCTTCATTTGCATATCCCCAGCTCAAATCTCTCTATTGATTCCTCGCTGCGTTCCAGCACTCAGAAATTAGATCTTTCGTTAAGTGCAAGATCTGTAATACTGTCTGCTCCAATCCCTCTAGGCTGTGTTTCAAACAGACCCTCTGCATGTGGCTAGGTTGACACATTTGGCTAGCTTATGTTAGCCTCTTCATCTCTTTGGTGTGTGTGTGTTTGTGTGCATGTGTAGCTTTGTGCGAGTGTGTGAGCCTGTATGTTGACTTGTAGCCTACAAATATGTATTGAAGTTATTCACACATGTAAACATTAATTGGGCGCCAAGGCAACAGAGCTCCATTTATGGTTATTGTCTCTGAGCTTTGTCACCTAATGTGAACCTGCTATTGTAATGGGCACAATGAGTACAGATATTTAAGCGGAGTAGGCTACTGCACTGCCATGTAATCACGTGGGGGGGGGGGGGGGGGGGGGGGGGGGGGGGGGGGGGGGGGGGGGGGGGGGGGGGGGGGGGGGGGGGGGGG
>JAOEHI010002676.1:0-11432 GCA_025447815.1 Percopsis transmontana
ACTCAAAACGTAATCAAGTAAAATTTTAATTACCGATTTTAAAAACTACTTGAAAAATACAAAATACACAAAAAAACGACTCAATACAGTAACGTGAGTAAATGTATTTAGTTACTTGCCACCCCTGGGATTGGAGTTCCCCCCATTACGGATATTGGAATACCTGCCTCTGGATTTGCAGCACGGATTATTACGGATGTGTAAAACATTACCTTTCGATGGAGGGGATTGGGATTAAAGAGACTATCCAGATGATTTTAATATCTAAATTTAATAAAGACTATAACTTCATACTTGGCTGTTTGGTTGTATTGTGGCTTGACGGGTATGAACCTTTATTAAATAGTGACATTATCGATATATTTCTATCTATGGTAATTGGTCACAGCGACTCACATCAGAATACGCAGTAAAAGACAATGTAGTGCTAGGGCTGAACTCTATGGAACGGCAAAGATAATCACAATTCGCTACAAACTAAGCGCATATTACTACCAGAATGCCGTTACGGTCAGCAATACGCCGTCTAAAAACTGCGTGCCGTGTTTTTCTCAATGTTAAATGATGTGATGCAATATGCACACAATACTTACCGAATACACATAGCCTACTGCATGAAATTTGGAAACATAATGACTTTATTAACTTTGTTCCCTCAACTGAAAGTCATGATATGAACCCAATTGGCTTCCACAAATCCCTCTACTATAAAATGGTCACTAGAGGGTGTGGCATTATCTAAAGTGCCTGTTACTGCAATCAGTTCAATGCCAGAGTTAATTCAGGATTAGAGGCTTTAATCTTACACACAATTACAGAGACAGGTAGTATCCAAGAAATGTGTGTTAAGCAGAGAAAACGTTCACGCCTCACTTCAAGGTTACAGGTTGTAATTTGCAAACTGCTCTAACTGAGCCCTTTAGTGAAAGTATAATTCAACAAATACTAAAGGTTGGTTCAATTGAATGCAACCCATTGGCGAAAGAAAAACGACCTTGCGCCCAACGAAATTGTCATCACTAGAGCCCTTTGAGAGTGTTTGTCATTGCCTAGAGACCTCACCGCACGTCACTGCCAGCGATCCCTACACCTGGATACATATGACGTAAACCCGTTAGTGCAAGCCGCCCCCAGAACCTATAGAGATAACATTACAGTGCCTGCACTTCGAAAATAATTGCTTAACATAAAAGCCGGTAATTCCGCTAATGAGCCAATCAGAGCACAGTGAGAGGGGGTGGAGGTAGGGCAGACAGTGAAAAAAAATGTGTTCTGTAACGCAAGTGAAGCAGCTTGAAACAGGTTGTGTGATTCATAGCGTTTTGTTGGTTTATTTATTTGAAACCGTTTCTACCACATGCCCTCAATATACTATATAGCCAATTCCCTTCTTAACATGCAAATGAGTTGTGGCCTGTGTGGTTCAGTTACGCTCGTTGAAAAATCCCCCAGTAAGGGTCGACCTCAATCGATTCAGTGTCGTCTGCCTACACCTTGGTGGATCCCAGCCTTTAGGGAATAGGTTCATCCTGTTTTTACCTGTGGAGTTGTGGTTTTTCTTGGTTCCCTCTTTTGTGTTTTTAGTGCCTGTTTTCTTTCCTCCTTTTTGGCCCCTTTTCACAGCTGGTTTAGCCCTAGGCTCGGTCGGTCCATTAGCACGAACACTCTGAAAAGGTCAACAAAAAGTAAAGAATCAAAAGGAGTTTGTGACTAAGTATAACTCACTATTTAATATTTCAACGATAATGGGATTATCGGAGAAGAGATTGTCTTGCTTATCTCGTTCTTTCTCTCTGTTTCCTGTCTTTCTCTTCAGCTTGTTGTTTTTCAGTGGTGCCATAGATACAGTGTGGGTTATTCTAGTATTATTTAACTGGACTGTCGTGCCAGGATGTTAGCTGTAACACAGGGACATTGTCAACCAGTACTGATCCACACAAAAGCTCTGCTTTGTTTGGTTCTCACTTTGGCATTAGTGAGAGTTGGCATTAGATGGCACAAGGCCTATAGACCAAATCACACACACACACACACACACACACACACACACACACACACACATACACACACACACACACACGAAGCAATACATTTTGTTGGTCTTGACAATATCTGTGTTACATGATTGTACCATTTAGGCTAAGTTCCTCTCCATGTGACAAATGTTGGCAACAGGGGTTTTATACATAGATTGCCACAAGATGGCATCGTTTCTGTGTTTAACAACATGTTATATTACATTTGCAAATGTGTCCTCCATTTTGACTCACTCTAGATCAGTGGTTCTTAACCTGGGTTCGATCGAACCCCAGGGGTTCGGTGAGTCAGTCTTAGGGGTTCGGCGGAGGATAAGACACACCCGACTCGCCCCCCTTCGGTGGGTTCGGTGAATGCGCATTTGAAACTGGTGGGGTTCAGTACATCCAACAAGGTTAAGAACCACTGCTCTAGATTCATTTTAAACTTGTGATGATACAGCAATATGTGTCCTAACAGTACCTGATTTGCTTTGATGGCCTGGTAAGATACATGTATTTTAAATCACAGTAGCTACAGTACATGGTAGCTATGCATGCTGGAGATAAAGTACCAGTCAAAACACACTTTCCTATTCAAGTAAATGGGAAAGTGTATCCAAACTTTTGACTGGTACTGTATTTTATTAAATCTAACCTGGCTTGGTGGTGCTTTCTCGTTTTTCTTTGTGCCAGACTGACGTCCTCCTTTTGATCCCTTGGCTTCCATTCTGTGTTTAGCTTTCCCCAAATCTGCAACAATGCCATACATGTATAGCATAGAAGTAAAGGGAGGCAAACGCTTGTTGATTTTAACCTCTGAATCCACAGAGTTCTGACTTTAGTACTTTGTAACTAACAAACGTGAATTTGATTGACTTAGAATTGTGTTATTGCACCAGTTTGGTAAGAAATCTGTGGTTACTATATCTTTTACAGAGATACGGAAATAAACCTAACTGAACAGGTTCGTGGACCAGTTTAACCCATCTGTTTTCTATTTACCTTCCTTTTGAATGTTCACAGGCGGTACTAAATCTTCTCGGCTGCTCGCAGCCTGCTGAAGGGCAGGATTACAGCCGATCTTATCTGCAGTGGGGTCATCATAAAGACAGAGAAATTAAAATCCAACATAGAAAATGAAAAATGTACTACCATTGCATTAAGTATAGGTAATCCAAATCCAGTTGTTATTTTAAGCAGCTTCTGTAAATAATACTTTCATTGCAGTTCTATTGCTGAAAAGGTAGATCACATTTACTGTAGCCGTGGACCTTAAGAAAGCACGCTCTCTTGATTGTTTTATATTTTAGTAACTAAAATCATTCAATTGGCCATGATGTTACACATGATGTTATAAAGTATATGAATTACTGCTCAAAACATCCCGCTAGACGATTCACAGTGCATGGCGTCTTGCTCAAGTACACTTTGACAGGAATGGACACACTGCTTACAGTGGCATATAAATATAAATACAGGGCACTCTCTCTAACCATAACACTGTTGATAGACAAACAGGGCACATACCCAAGGCCTCATTATCCGATGCTGATTTGGATATGTGTGTTCTGAAAATAGAATTGAGAGAAAACAATAATTATTTGGATCTTTGCCACTTGGTCATGGCATTATTACACAGGAAGAATATTTAGCATTGTGAGTACACGGCAGTCTAAAGAAATAAGGATCCCATTGTTGTTGTTTTTTTTTACAGTAAAAGGGTGAGGGTAAATGTATTCAGTTTGCTATGCACTGTAGGTAGGTGCGGCTTAAATCTTCTTAGTCCAACTAGCACAAAGCCATAAGCTGCCTTCTGCTGGTGTAACAGTCCATAGAGGACCCTGCTTCTCAAAACCCATTCAGGATCAACAGTATTTATTCCAAAAAGGAAATGTTTTATATTATTTCTATTGTGTGTAATAAACTTTAAATCCCTCGCTGTACTGAATGGTGACTTATAGAGGAACCTGTCCACGTGAGGATGGAAGTAACTGTAAAGATATGCACAACAGTTGAAGGATTTAATGTATTTACCCTCAGCAAAGATAAATAGGCTGTCTTCCCTGTGATATTTTAACTGTATGGTGGACGCTCTTTCACATGTTAGAATGAAAGCAAAAGCTTTGTCTCGTAGGTTGCATGCACACCATGTGGTACAGAAACATAATATAAATACACAAAGCATTCCAAGTATGGGTACAGCTATTAATAACACTAGCAGATTGTTGTGCCTGATAGTGTTGCCACATAATTTTTTCTGTTCGCCCAAAATATTTTTGTGACATAATCTTAAAATAAGAGTTTGACCAGCAGTGTCAAATCTGTGGGAATCTCACCTTCTCTTCTTCTTTTTGGAGTTGGTCCCCTGCCTCTGAGACATCTCCTAAAGTGAAAAAAGCGTGATTAACCTTACTTATTTTAATCTCTCCAAAGAATAACATTGTTGTGATTCAGTGTTGAGCAGAGAGATGAACAGAGTACATTCCCATTCTGGCAATGTCCAGTGCTCTGAATGATGTGGTCACAAGAGCAGCTGTCAAATAGAGCGGCTCTACATCAACACGGTTTCCTGATAAGCTTTGTTTACTGTAATGTGTGTTTGTGTGTGTGTGTGTGTGTGTGTGTGTGTGTGTGTGTGTGATTGTGTGTGATTCACTGTGATTGTAAGACATTTTAAAGGATTACATCAAATCAAGCATGTATTATAATGCCTTACATACCATATTATACTGTATAGTACCTACGACTACCACACACACACACACACACACACACACACCTAAAAGCGTGCATACGTGTGTGTTTGTTTACTGAATGTCTATGTGTGTGTGTGTGTGTGTGTGTGTGTGCTCTAATGTTGTGTATTTTGTGGTGGTGTGTTCCTCTAACCATAGAAATAGATCTCCCCGAGCCCCTCCACTTGGTGCTGTCGTCCAGCAGGACAGCGGGGCTGCATGACCTACTGCAGGTGCGGCTGGAGGAGCGGTTGGGGACATAAGCGGGTCCCTCGCTGTTCTGCACCGCCTCATACAGGCTGTCCATGGAGCCTTCCTGCAACACATGCACACAATGTTCCATGTCAGTTGGTGTTCAGGGATTGGTCACAATCCAGCAGTGACGTCACTCCTAGGGAATGATTTGGCTGGATTTCTTTTACATAATGAATGATAGGGGATCTTTAAAACACTTTTTTTTAAACTTAACAAACAAATACAATTTACATTAATTCACATCAAGCATTGGTTTCAAGGTCAAGTAAAGCTCTCGGGTGAGGGAGGAATTGGGATATGCCATAATGCTGCCGACAATTTCTCATTACTTTGTTTGCTTGTCAGACATGGTTGAAGGGAAGGAATGAGATTTCTCAGCGTAGATAGGTCATTATAGATCTAACCCTCCTTTGAATTGTTTTGTCTTCCTTCTAGGAAAGTATTATGCACCACCCTCATCTTATTCACTGCATGTTGCCGGTGTGTCTGTTCTCTGGATATTAGAGGATTTTATACTCAACATTATTAATTTGGTTTTTGTTGGCCTGTATTGCTCCATCTTGTTAACCACTCTTGTCCCATTTCTGTGGGATCTTAAAGTCCTCTTTATTATTATTTATTATTAGCTAACCTAAGTGGGTTTTGGGTTACTCCCCAAATAGAATTAATTTCATGAACATGGATGCATGGGGGGTGATGCAAGCAATGACACATTTCTTTTCATGACATAATATAACTACTTTCTGGCATGAGGGGCCAGAAAGTAGGATGGAAACACATTTTATTAATTTTATTTTTATTAGGATTAAGTGAAAAAAAAAGGAATTACTGTAATTAAAAATAGTACCCTCTACCCCATAAAAGCCTTTTGAAGGGAACTCTTAACAATGATTTAGATTGTATTCATGAATAGGTTTTGGTACCGGTGTATGTGTCTAAACATTAGTAGTGAGCAGTACACGTTATGGCAACAGCTATATCAGCCAGTTGCAAAGTAGGTGTCTGTCCAAGGAGACATTTCTCAGCATCTCAGTGTGTGTGTGCACACGTGTCCATGTGTGCCTGGCTGTGTGTAGGCATGACGGCTGACAGCAACATTAAGGGACCATATGTATGTTAAATAGTACAGTATTTATACTCCCAATTTATAGTTCCCAATGATACTATTCTCTGTAGTTAATGTAGGTTAGTACAACAGGTAATATGATGCAGGTTGTGATAATAGAATGCAGACAACTCCTTAACGTCATCCATACATCACGATGCAACTCTACTTTATCAAGAGTTATCATCAGATTCATCAAGAACTCTGTTTTCTCTCCGCTTTGATTTTACACCCTTGTTTTCTCAGTGGGGTCAAAGGTTAAATATCCAAACTATGGTTTGCATAGTTTGGATATTTTGGATAAACACAAGTACACTATCTATGTTTGCATCACTAAGCCTTTTGTCTATCAACATGCATGTCTTCTTGTTCTTCCCACAATTCCACACTCTAAAAATACAATTAACCACATGATGAAACCATGTGTTTTGTGCCTTACCAGTGAAAAGCAGAAGAGGTTCATCATGGATAAAGCGTCCCTCTCGTTCCCGCTGGTGTGCTCGGAATGTATACGGAGAACAGTGTGTTGAGTGACAGCCAGAAACTGAGACAGACAACAGCCTGGGTTGCCTGCTGTCTACTTAGATTAAAACCAGAGTGAAATCCCTCCCCTAATCCAATAGATGGACCACCATTACTCTGCGAGCAAAAGCAGTCCTCAATCAAAACAACAAGCTATCCTCTAATGGCACATCAGATTGCATTCACAATTTTAGCCAACTGTTATCCCAAATGTTGTCAACTCAAGTCAAATCAAAAGTTTAAGTTTAAAGCTTAAAGGTGCTGTAATTGATTTGCTGTCCACAATATATACCTGAACACTGCTTGTAAACAAACTCATAGCTCCTACCAAAGATGTAAAAGATGGGCGTAGTGTGTGTGACGTTGTCCGTTGGTTTCTTAAGGGGACATTTTGAAGGCATGAGTTTGGATTTGCAAGCACCTCCATTAGGTTAGTATTGGAGCTGAATTTTCTTTTAACCCTAATTAGGAGACTGGGTCATGCAATTCATTTTGACAGGAATATATTCTATTCTACTCTGGAACCAAGCGCCTTGTTGCCATCAGTAGTACTGCATTATATCAATACAGTGATCAAACCCAAATTTGGCGCTTGTATACCCATTGCTGTACACCCGTCTGTGAATGCACCTAATTTGTTTGAAATACACTTTAACCTTAACTCTGCACTGTTTGTCAGAAATACAATATTGACTACAATACAATACCATTGACTATGGTATGTATCAAATCCCAGTGTTTGGGATTTAATACAAGCATTATCCTCGCCTTATAGAAACATACATGTAAATAAAAAGGGATTTGAACCTGTTCCAATGATGGTATTTCATAAATGTATTTTGGGAATTGTGGTAGTCAAACCCAACCCAGAAACCTTGTTACTGGTAATGTGTCAAGTTACTGTGTGTGTCTTTGAGAAGCTAAAAGCAGAAGCACAGTAAAAATGTACTAAATAAAAGTGCTTTAACACTGTGGAGATAATTCAGTGCTAAGAGAACATAGGACTTCATCGTTATTGCCACAAAAATAATGGCCTTATGCAGTCTTTGTCAGATATTATCAACGCTCTTTGTCTGCAATACAGTACATGCATATGCTCAACACAGCACAGAAAAGGAGACCTGCCTAACTCTGTTACCTTCATTTCTTTTATAGCTCAGGCTATTGGTTTGTTCTAGCTAAATGCCATCTCACAGGTTAGACAGGTTATGTGTACTGTAGTTTAGGTGTGTGCGATTCTTTCTATCTAGATTTTTGCTTTCACTCTTTGATAATATCACACACATTTGAGTGTGTGTGTGTGAATCTGTGTGTGTGTATTTGACCTCATCACAAAGGTAACACAAAGGTTGTCTATAATGCCCTGAAGATATTATCAAAGCACCCACTCACTCATCACCTCTAATGTGTGGAATATTCTAATGTAGAAATAAACAGGCTGAAGGATTATGACTTATGACCCATATTTTAATGCTGATTATGTTCTGCCCTATGGGACAGAGTGCAAGCCATGTCAAAGGATGAATGGTTTTCAAAAGTATTTTGAGTTTATTGTATGCATATCACTGGAGTTATGCAGTGGCATGAGTAATATAGTATGTAATATTCTGTAATCCCTAATTTTTAGCCTTGTGTCTTGTGAATGAGGCCTATTGAACACATTAAGGACATAAATGAATGGTCACTTGATAAATAGTAAATAGCTCAATCCAAACAATGAGTCTGGTCCGGTAATCAAATTACAGCCAATGCGTTTACAATCATGCCCGTATTCCGCTATTGTCTGGAATATATCAATTAGATATTACAATTATTATTATATATTCTGAATATTATATAGATTATTGACATTTTCCAAGGTGGAAATACTAACAGTTCACTCCTTAACTGTATTTTTGATTCTCTTGAATGACAGCGCCACACATTGAACAGCTGAACAAATGAATTTATATATCAGTGGTTGGTCTGTTGCACTGACCTACGCAATTTCAGGAGGGGATTAAATGTGTGTGTGTGTCTGTGTGTGTGTGTGTGTGTGTATGTACGTGTGTGAGTGTGTGTCTGCTTACAGTAGCAATTCGTTCAAATATCCAAATCTTTTCTCAAGCTGTGATGTGTTACCTCCTTTAAAAATAAAAAGCTAAACAGTTCAAACTAATTTTCAAATGATAATTTTATTAGTATATAGCAGACAAAGCAAAATCAAATATTCTCATTATTCCAGTAGCTTGCACATTTGCAGAGCTTGTATCACTTAATTGCATTCTCGTATTAGCCCCTATTAAATCATACTAAGATAGAGAGTAATGCAACAGACATAGAGGTGCCGTTCAGCATCTAGGAACACAGGTCTTCTTGGCAGCAGTAGACATTAGCACTGTTAGTGCATGACTCAGCACAGGTTTGGGACAAACCCTCAACTGTTAGAAACATAGGACAGAGGTCAGACCGCTCCTCTGGTATGTACAATCTGCAAATGCTAACAGTAGGATAAGAAGACAAATATAGACGCACAATGTACACACTACACCATAACAAAGATACACAAACAAACAAAGTAAGTGTGCAACGTTCACCTGTTGAGACAGTTTTGCAGAAGAGAGCCGAGGATGGGCATTCTGTCTGTTGTTTGACACAGTTGCTACCCTCACAGGTGTAGCACCGCAGCGTGAGCACTATGGGGGAGAAAACACAGCAAACAGGTTCCTGGTCACTTACGGTAAACCATTATTATGTCATGTAATAAACATCAATGCCAGTTTGGAAGTATAGTTACAATTTTGTAGGTCACTAGTACTTAGTAATATTAATATTAGTAGAGTGAGAAATATAGCTTAGGCTATTTATTTTATTTTATTAAATTCTACATGATTACATTTAAGTCGATATATTTTCCGCTTCAGTGGAGCCAAATGTTTTTTGACATTTGTAATGTATTAATGGTTACATCACTAATTTCACTAAAGAGAGATTCTATCACAAGCACAGATGCCTAGCTTGTCTGATATTTCAAGGTAAAATTGTGCTACGAATTTAAAAGCATTTCCTCACCGTGAATGCTACACAGCATTACCCCCAGTAGTACCAGTACAGCTCTCATGTTGTCAGTTGGTGGGAGAAAAAATCTGTCCCTTAAATCAGCCTGTCCCTTTTATACACCAGAACAATGACTACCAAGAAGAATGTGCAGGTACATTTCCTTGTGTGTCAAATAACAGTAGATACATTCCATCCCAGCCTTCATTTCTGAGAAGCGATGCCTTATGTTTCTTTTTGAGGAATGAGGCTTCAACCTGTCTAACCTGTAGGATGCTCATTTCCCAGCAACAACAATAGAATTACAATGCTTTATTATAGTTTGCTATTTACAATTAAGCTTCATTGTACTAACCACCGGCCTTTTTAATTAATATTACAAATAAAATATTCTGACAAACATTATTGGTAGTTGCTCACTAAAAGTAATTGCTGACTGAAGTTCATAAACTAGACACATTCTATTTATTTTACCTTAGGTCACTGTAACTGGTTATCAATGGACCCTTTTGACAGAGGTGTCCCTAAGGGAAAACACAGGTGTAGCTCATTTCATTAAGATGGATGGCTCAAGATGACCTGCGTGAACTTACAGTATCAAACAACAAGAAAAAAACGGGTCAAGTCACTGTGCACCAATCAATCAGGAGATGGGGGTGGTGATATTGGGCAGAGAAGGAGGAAATCATTCGAGCAGTTTGCTGTAACAAAAGACTTGATATTTCTAGTTGACCAAATAATCACAGTGTCTTCCTTGAATATTGATTTTGTATGAACCCATTCTGATAAGTTTAAAGCTCATTAGTTCAAATTCAGGTCACAATTGATTTTTTTAAATGACCTTACATTATCATCAGCTACCTAAATTCAAATTTGATGAAATTTGAAACTGTTCTGTTTATCAAGGTAACACTTGAAGGAAATGTGACTCAAGACAAGCAACAGTATAGCATCATTCTTTCATCTTGAAGCTGCTTGTAATGGTACTTGGTAATGATAATGCATGTTGTACTGGTTCTTTGGATGTGACAATAGTAGTATCCACCCATAGAAATGCAAATAAATGACAAAATGATTATTATAAATATATAAATAATAATTGTTTTAATTGTTTTTGTTATTATTATTATATGAATATGTATTCATTTATTCCTATGTCAATGGTATCCTCCAAGCAGATTTGTCGCACCTCCTGATTGCGTCAACTGACATTTTCTTGGTGGATTCCAGGCTTATTAACAAACTTTCTTTTCCCAAATGCGAATAAGTTGCTCTGAAATTAGATGAATTTCACATGCTCATGCATACTCGCATGATTTCAAGTGGATTTCAATGGATTTTCAGGAATAATGTGTTTGTTTACCCTCAGTAACAAACTTACACACACACACAATCTCTCTTTACTCTCACTTATTACTGACTATTTGTTTTTTGTGTGCGTACAGTGGCTGTTCTAACTTTCTCATATTTATATAACATTGTTTATAAACTATATATTTATTTTATTTATGTATTGTATTTTATGTAATTTATATAACATTGTGGAAAACCATGAAAAACTGTCACGATCGGCGCACTCACGGCTATGCGCGCATCGTGCCTCCTTCCCCCGCAGCGCACCTGTGGATCATTAGGCCCACAGGTGCAGGACATTAGGCATTAGTTCTATTAGTATTTAGTTTCGCCCAACAACCCCAGGAGTTGTTGGGCATTGTTTTGGGTTTATGCCCTGTACGTGTGTGTTCCTGCATTAAAACAACG
>JAOEHI010002677.1:0-11432 GCA_025447815.1 Percopsis transmontana
TGTGTGTGTGTGTGTGTGTGTGTGTGTGTGTGTGTGTGTGTGTGTGTGTGTGTGTGTGTGTGTGTGTGTGTGACAGGTGACAGACTGTTGGAGGTCGACGGCTCCAGCCTCATGACCGTGACTCACAAACAGGCTGTGGAATGCCTGAAGAGGACTGGGGAGGTATCACACACACACACACACACACACACACACACACACACATACACACACACACACACACACAGTTCCTGTCCAGGCAGGTAAGCATTTGTTTAAGCATGTGTTTTGTTTTGTTTGTTGGATTTATTTTAGCCCTGCTTAGTGATATAGACTAGCTAATGCTGTTTCACAGTGGGACAGCTTAACCCCTCTGACCCCAAAGGCTGGTTGCAGGCAGTAGAGGCTTCTGCTATTCTTTGTACACTAAACCTGAACCTCATTACTGTAACCTGGGCATGAAGAAAGAAACGATGACTGGTGAACCCCTACATTAATATTCAGGATATTGTTTATTGTTAATTGGATCCCCAGTAGATGCCAACAAAGACGATAACTCGACGATAAGGCTCTAGTTTCGCAGGCATAGCGACAGTGTTGTTTGGCCGCAAGGTGGCTTTTCTCTCGCCTGGGCGTGTTTGCTAATTATGACATCGCTTGCGCCGTGATTATAGGCTATAGCTATAACATATCATAATATATACTGTAGATATAGAGATAGTGATATAGATTATATATTGACCATACTATATACCTCTGTGTGTATGTGTGTGTGTGTGTGTGTATGTGTGTGTGTGTGTCTGTGTGTGTGTGTGTGTGTGTGTGTATATGTGTGTGTGTGTGTGTGTGTGTCTGTGTCCCTGCATTCCCTGAAGGTGGTGAGCCTGCTGTTGGAGAGGGAGCCCCTGGTGGTGTTGGAGCCCAGAAGCAGCTCACCCTGCCCCCTCAGCCAATCACAACCACATCCCCCCAGGACTGAGGTCTCCACAGAGACGACCTTGAGTGGCAGGCCCAAGGACTACAGCTTTGTGACTGATGGTGAGAAAGGGAGAGGAGAGGGTCGACACATGCACAAATGAAGAAATAGACATTGTCAGGCGCGCATGCACACACACACACACATGCACTCACATGCACACACACACAGCCTAGAGGTTAGCGTGAGTCATCTGACAGATACATTGTGGTGGCTGTCACAGTGGTCCAGGGCTGACTCTGCCTCTGTCACCCTGAGAGACGATGTACTGAAACCTGCCTGGCCTATAGGCAGGGAGCTTTTTTTGTATCGCCACCAGAGTCCATGTTACTACAGTAAAGGGAGTGGGGAAATGTGAGGAATTCTACAAATATGGTCTTTTTATTGAGAATTTAATACTATTTAATACCAAATATAATAACAACGACAATTTACATATTTATTATTAGTATTAGTATTAGTATTAATAATAATAATGGTAATAAATGAATGTTATACTTGATAAGTACTTTGTGTCAGGGAGATTGAACACTTAGAGCACAGTATTATTGCTTACTGTAGTTACAATTCAAAATGTTAATACACGGGCCTATCCACTGGATTAGAGAAATGTAAAATTAAGGCTAATTCAAATTCTACATCACAGAGTTACAGCTTTTTGTTTTACCATTTCTCCATTATCGGCTTTACAGAAAACACACAGGAGGTGGTTCTGAAGAAGAGTCAGTCTGGCCTGGGCTTCAGCTTCAACATCTCCCAGCTTCACTCAGGCCCAGACCGAGGCAGCCTGGTGCGCATCAAGCGCCTGTTCCAGGGTCAGCCAGCCCTCGAAAGTGGCCTGCTACACTCAGGAGACGTCATTCTGTCCGTCAATGGAGAGTCCGTCAAGGGACTCTCCTACCAGGTAAAGCAATTGATTTTAAATCCCTATATTGTAATCAACAAGCATAAAGCCTAATTGGTGACATTGATCAAATAGATGCAGAATTTAGTTCATTGTAAAACAAATCCCACAACACAACATTGCTAATAAATGCCTTGGTAAATATGGTTGAATGTATGTAAAGATTAGTCTTGCATGTCTTTAGAGTTGCTTAAAGAAATATAACAGTATGAGCGACTTGCTCATTTTTAAGAGGAGCCTTGTCATTGGTTCACTAATCTGCTAATCTCACATCAACCAAAAATACTAATTAGTGAGTGGTCATGTGTTGGACAAACATACACACAAATAAACAAATAATACTGGATTTTAGCCTCAATAAAATTATTTGTGTTTTTACCTTGGTCTCAGAGTGTTTTGTTTCTACTGCGTGGAGCCCCATCAGAGGTTCGCCTGCTGATCTGTAGACCAGCCTTTGGAGTACTGTGCGATCTAGATGACAAGACACTGGTGATTGCACACACACTCACACAAGTGGCCCACCCACACCACTTAGCCCTAAATAAATAGCATGTACCTCCTTGTCGCTGCAGAGTCCTGCGCCCATCCGGGAGTTCCGATCCAAGTCTCTAGATTTAAGACTGGGTGAGGAGTACAGCCAGCTCCTCACGTTTCAGTTCAACGTCAACCGGCGGATTCAGACCCAGGGGAAGAATGTTTTCAGTGCTGCAGAAAGAAGCACTGATGCATCTCCAGAGATCCAGAAGCCCCAGGAGTCCCAGACAAACCTGGAGGAACAGAACCACCAGGAAGACCAGAAGCCCCCAGAGGACCAGAAGCCCCAATGGATCCAGAAGCCCCAGGAGGACCAGAAGCCCCAGTGGACACAGAAGCACCAGTATGACCAGAAGCCCCAGGATGACCATAAGCCCCAGTGGACACAGAAGCACCAGTATGACCAGAAGCCCCAGGATGACCATAAGCCCCAGGGGATACAGAAGCCCCAGGAGGACCAGAGGCCCCAATGGATACAGAAGCAACAGGAGGACCGGAAGCCCCAGGATGACCAGAAGCCCCAGTGGATACAGAAGCAACAGGATGACCAGAAGCCCCATTGGATACAGAAGCAACAGCAGGACCAGAAGCCCCAATGGATACAGAAGCAACAGGAGGACCAGAAGCAAATCCAGGTGTTCCAGGAGAACCAGGAAAGCCTGAAATGTGGAATGCTTGCCAACCAGAATCCTCCATCTCCAATTCACTCACCTCCTATACCCACCTCACCCCCGACACCTCCTTCACCCTTGTCCCCACCCTCTCCAGTCTCCCCAACCTCGCCCCCCTATTCAGCAGCCCTGAAACAGGAGGCAAATCAGGCCAAAGATGACGGGGATGAGGAGGCCTCAGGTGTTGAGCTTCTAGACGTCTGCCCCAAGACAGGACCAAAGCCTGTATATGACAGGTAAAACACAAAACAGATCTACAATATCTGTCTATCTGTCAATCCATCTTTCTGACCAATCCATATAATAACATTATATATACTATATTTATCTGCAGAGTAATCAGAGAGGAGGTTGATGGCCGTCTGACTTACTGCCTCATGGGAAATGGGCTAGCTATCCTGGCAGATGAGGAGTACCTGAGCATCAGTTCCACCCTGGAGTTTCCTCAGACCATTGCCTCTACCACTCCCAGTCTGGTCACTCATGCACCCCCTACCAACTCTACCTGCCTCAACCTCAGCTCTCAGACCTCTACCTTATCCCATCTGACTCCCAGCCATATAACTGTGGCCCCTTTCTACAGCTTCCATAGCCAAGGCCCCCTAGCACAAGCCCACAGTACAGCACCTACACCCACCAGCCTCTCCCCCGTCACTTCTTCATATTGTTCACTGGCACATCCATCCCAGCCCCTTACCACCCAGCCCCCCAAAACCCAACACCACCCTACCAAGCAAGCACTGCTTCCAAGTCATCACAACTTAATTTCCAACATTGTCAGACCTGTTGTGCCTCCTCTTCATCCTACTCCTCCACCTACTCCCATTACCACCCAGGTCATGTCATCTGTATATCCCTGCCCCAACTCGCCAACACCAACCGTGCCTCCAACACTGCCGGCTTCCTCAGCTCACAGAGACACTACACCGAGCGAGGAACCCATAAAGAAAGAAAAGAACTTCCGAGATGACTATGATGAGGAGGAGGAGGAGGAAGATGATGACGACCCTAGAATGGTGAGGTTTGTGGTATTTCATTTTGAGATTTTCAGCTTGCTCTCATTGTGTGTTAAATAGATAAAGTGTGTGGGTTGTTGCAGGGCTTGAACAAGGAGTTTGAGCTGACAGTGGTTCTGACTAAGTCCAGGAGTGGAAGTTTTGGTTTCACCATCACCCGCAGCAAGATAGACTACTGCTACTACATACAGGAAATCCTGGACAACCCTGCCAAGGCCGACGGAAGGCTGAGGGCAGGAGACAGGCTCGTCTGGGTACACACAAACATGCATGTACACAGGCGATTTTCCATATATGTGGAAAATGGCGGCATCTAGTATGGGGGCGTCAGTACTGCACTTAAAATTATTTTCCCTCACAGTTGCAATGCTATAGTGATAGTGAGGACATTTAGGCTAGTGCCACCTCTGCATGTACAGTTGTTTCTTTTCTATTCTATTCTATCCCTGTTATATTATTTGCTGCACGCTGGGCAAAACTCTCCCTGTTTGCTTGCCTCTAGGTTAATGGACATGATGTCACCAGTGTGGCAGACGAAGTTGCCATGACGATCTTAAGGTCTTCTCCGAGGAGGCTGAGTATGACTGTGGGAAGATCAGTCAGCAACCTGGTAGCCCCGCCCCCCTGTGATAGCCTGCCTGATATCGTTCTCTACAAGACACCTTCGGGACAACTCGGTGAGAGACTGGCTTCCCATCGTGTGGACATATACAGCATGCACCTAAACAGGGACATCCAAGTCAGGAACATCAACAGGAAATTCATTTATTAATTAATTAATTTATATTTGTTTCATTTTAGTACTACACAAGTACTACATAGATAGATTGCACTTATTTTGAATCATTAGCATTCGTTTCTATTGCTATTATGTGAGTATTTGTGTGTCCTCCCATAGGTATAAAGCTGACTGGGGGTATTGGCAGCAGATGGCAGGGTATATACTGTCTGGAGGTGGTGCCAGGATCGCCAGCCAGTGAGGAAGGGAGTGTCCAACCCAACGACAAAATCCTCTACATCTGTGGCAGGTGCACCCTGGGAATGACCCTGGAAGACGCAGTCAAGGCCTGTGAGATTGCCCCACGTAAAGTCAAACTTAAAGTCTTCAGGTAAGGCTTAGTTATGGTAGGCTAGGTGCTAAAGATGTGGACAGATGGAAAGGGAAGGAAATCTTCCTTATTTACTTATTAGCTGCTTCTGTCTTTCTCCAAAATCAAAGAGAGGACCAGCCAGTGAACCCCAAGGCCAAATGGAATGGTAATGACGTGGTTTTGTTTCTGTAGTATTTCAGCTATAATCATTTTTGTTCCGTCACTACTATGTAGTTCTGACATATTACTTCTTCTTCAGCTACTGTTTTTCTTTTACTCGTGTGATTTACATTTGCTAAAAAGAGGACTAAAACAAGTCCTTTTTAGGTCTGTTTGACTGGAAGGACAGGAAGTTCTTTGCTCGTTTTGAGGACCCTAGTACTCCTGAGAAAGGCTTTCCTACCGAGGAAGGTGAGGGCTCTCTCCCATTCTTCTTAAATTCTTCCAACCAGACCTTTTTCCAAATTGTAACACTGTATACCACATGTCTCACAACAAAACAGTCTGCTTGTGTGAGTGTCTGTGGGTGTGTTGGTGTGCATGATCTGCATGCTGACAGACAGATCCTGGGCTCATGCCCCAGGATTAATAATTAGCAAGCCTGCTACCCTCCACTGGGGTATTAGACTGCAGGTCTGTAGCCATCATAGAGACACACACACACAAACTGACCCATAGACACCACAGCCAGGGGTCTATAGCGAAGGCAGGTATGTCAGTTGCCTAGCGACAACAGTTAGGTGGTGGCAGGCAGAGGTAAGGGACAGTGGACCGAGAAAGTCTGAAAACGGCCAGCTTTGTTGGGCTGTCAGAGCAGAGACCCATCTGTTAGCACTTCTTCACTGCTTCAAAATGGCTGAAAAAGAGGGGAGTGGACGTGAGTTGCATTTTTACATGTGTCTGGATCGACGTTCGGACATGTAGGAATCTCCGATGTTAATTGTATTAGAGCCGAACAGATGACAGTTATTCTGTTCGCTCAATTAAACAGGTATATTTGGTGTTGTATTTCAGAAATAATAGGAGAAGTAACAATTCTTTCTTTGTTTTTTTTCTAGCTGAAGTTATTTGTAGGAGCGTTGGAAAATTCCGTCAACGCCTCTCTCTTACCTCAGAGCAAGATGTAAGTTTCTGGATGGATGTAAGTTCCCGGACATAACTGTTGACTTGAATGCCGTTTTTATCCACATGCCTTGCCCCTCGTTCTATGTTCCATTAGGTCTTACTGTTACTGTTATCCTTTAAATTTTACTGACTTAAACCCTGTCTACTAGCTGTCTGATGACACCCACTGTAACTTGAGTTCACTGTGTGTCATTCTGCCCTCTGTTCTACTATTCTGTTTCTATTTCCCTGTTCCATGGCTTCTCTGCATCCTTATTTTCCTCCTGGGTGAACTCCTACTCGAAAGGTCATGGGTTCGACCCCCATGCCTATAAGCACCCTTGAGCAAGATGCCTAACCCCTACCTGCTCCTTAATACTTGCAGTTGTACTCGCTTTAAGTTGCTTTGGATAAAAGCATCTCCTAAAGGATCTAATTGTAGTTGTATGTGGTTCAGAGCTGCATAATGCAGGTGGAGTTCGTCAAACCAGAGGGTGGAGGCCTAGGCTTCGCCCTAGTGGGGGGAACCAACGGCTCCATGCTCAGGGTGAAGGACATCTGCTCCGGGGGCGTCGCTGAACAGGACGGACGGCTGAGAGTGGGAGACATCCTTCTGGAGGTGACTAGCTAGTCATTCGTTGACATATAAAGTTTGGTCAGGCATCATAATAATCTGCATCGGTCAACATCCGCCTGTCTTAATATTTTACGGTTTGAATTTCAAATATAGAATGTTCAGTGAACATGGTTAAAATGTCACATGGTCTCTCTGCTGAATGTCTTTCAGGTGAACGGCATCATAGTCTCGGGGCTGAGCCACAGCAAAGTGGTGGACATCCTGCGCAAGGCAGAGGGGGCGGTCCAGCTCACCATTTGCAGAGACATCCTGAACTATTCAGAACATTCCACGTTGCCCAACATGGCCACTCACAACTGGGCTGGCCCTCCTGCTCCCAGCTCCAACCCTGACGCCTGCCCTTCGCCCGACGCCACGCCAAGTAAACCAGTAGAACGCCCCCCTGGTAGGAAGTCTAGCATTTGGTATCTTTAATGTTATAATGAGCTTGACCTTACATATAATTTAGTAACTAAATAGTCAGTTACTTAAAGTAGTATGGAAGTAAGCTTTATTTAGAATTGAATTATCAAAACAAAGTGCATAATAGATTATTCTGTATATAACACTATGGATCTAATAAAACCAGCATAGCTGACAGTATATGTAGAATAACTGATATTCCTACCTCAGGGCCGACACCAGAACCAGTTTCTCATGTAGAAGATGTGTTCATTACCTCAAACCCTTGTTCTTCTTATCATCTGGCGGTTACACGAGATGACAGTGCCACTGAAGAGGTAACAGACACACACATGAAAAGCCATTAGACTGTGTGCTGTGCTATATACCTGTTTTCTATTTTCTCTCTGACTCTTCTGCCTCCTGTCGGTCTAACAGGAGAACTGCAACAGCACGCCCTCCCACCCAACTTGTTGCCCGTCGATCAGTGTCACTGACATGTTGCATGGAGCTTCTGACAGGTAGATCCCCAAACTAATGTAATCCCTCCTCTGCCTTGCTGTTCTCTCTTGCCCTCCTATTACTTAAAGTAAATGTTGACCTGCTGACTTTCTGTCATAACCACAAGGAGGCAGCAGAGAACAACAAATAGTGTACAGCATTCACAGTATTATGTCCAGTTGTACATGTGATGTGATAAACCCTTCTGGGGGTAGGTGTACTAGCCACTCTAGCTGTCCCCATCTATGGCAGAAGCGCATAGATGCATTAGCCTCTTGTCTATTTTAGGTGGAAAAGTCGCAGGGAAAGGAAGCTCAGCCTTGCATGACTCGACTTGCGCCCCTTCTGAAGAATAAAAATGGTCTCACCCCACCCCCTCACCCCGACCCCACCCCCAGGAAACAAGTTGTGACTACGCTTTTGGACCACACCCGCAAAGGCTTTAGAAACAGCCAATCAGACGGCTGGAGCAGTGAGGAGGAGGAGGACACCGTTGAACCCAGTGGTCGGGATAGGAGCTCACCCACAATAGGTATCTGTTACTCTGTCCCAATGCGTCATTAATAATAACACAGGGCAATTATGAAATATTATAACAGTAGCG
Organism: Percopsis transmontana; assembly: GCA_025447815.1. Lineage (NCBI taxonomy): Eukaryota > Metazoa > Chordata > Actinopteri > Percopsiformes > Percopsidae > Percopsis > Percopsis transmontana. Next base: position 8,399 of record JAOEHI010002677.1, read on the forward strand.
GACACAGTTCATGTCCTGTCCTGTGCATGGCCTGTCTGCTACTGTTAATATTTCTTCATTTTGAGTTATTTTTTGAGTAATGTATTATTTTCTCATGATCACATTGGGCTCTTCAGCTTTGCTCTCGGTGAAGACTTTACACTCTGTGCATCTCTCCCAGGACCACCCATAGTGTCAGAGGAGGAGTTGGCTTGCCTGGCATTAATTAATCCCGCCAAGACCAGCCAGTACTCGGGCTCCAGGGTTAAGGCCCTCATCCAGATTCTGCAGCACCAACTAGACCAGCAGGAGCTCATCAAAGAGTTCATGGTGTGTAGATCGTTATTGTAGTGATTCATGGTAAAAATTGCCTTATCAGCCATAGGAGCATTGCCCTTGTGGCTGAAACCAGTTCTACAAGAACATTGTTGTTTTGGTTTTAAACTGCAACAGGACACGCCCCTCCCGCACTTCAGTGCTGAGTGGCACGCACTCTTCTTGACTCCTCCCCCTAACGGCACCCACACTTTGGTAGACAGCTGTGTTTGAAAATATAAACAGTGAGCTGGCGTACAATGGCAAACACACATACACACAAACACACAGTTATGAAAGCTCTGTGACTTCACTCTATAGAGATGGTCACTGTGTATCTATAGTATCTAAAGTGATTAAAATGGGGTGGGGTTTGTGATAGTGGGGTTATTACAGTAATGTTGTTTATTTTAGGCTCTGGAGCATCTGAAGCCCTCTGATAACTGTCTGGTGGGAAAAGCCCCTGAAAACAGAGATAAGAACCGCTACAGAGACATCCTACCCTGTAAGTCCCATGCAGCTCAATAATTTTTGTTTAAAACTACTCTGCGTTGTATTATTGCTGTTGCTTGGCTATAGATTGTTACTCATGAAGTCAGCTTTAATAGGAAAACATGTTATTCATGGGCACAGCTTTACAGAACAGTAAAAGTGCACATGCAAATGAAGGCCTTTTACTGTTTTTCATATAAATATATAACATACATCAATAGTGTTTGACGTTTTTGTACGTGTGTGTGTGTGTGTGTGTGTGTGTGTGTGTCAATAAACCATAAATCCGTGTTTCTTTGTGAAGCACCCCTGGTTTTCACCATGTATTTCTCAGTTGGGTAAACGTAATACCACTGATTGTGTTGGCTTCTCCCTCAATCACACAGGAACAGCTGAATGTTCCCATACATGGAAAATTGGGATGTTTTTTAACGGGAACCTTGTAGGAAATGTGTGTGTCCTCAGACATGGTCAAATACAGATGCGTTTACTTTTCCAACCCTTTGAGGTCTCCCAGTTGGGTTGGGGGAGTCAGAGGAAAGATGAATGAGTGCGATGAAAAAGATAGCGAGTCCCGGTAGAATGCCAAAACACATCTCTCCATCTCTTACACACCATGTTTGTGCTAGCACTGCAACAAGCAGCACTTTGTTACACGTTGATGTCCTCCATTACTCTTTAGCTATTTACAGTTTTGTTATATGGCGTGCAACATTTGTGGACTGTGGTTTTGTGACCTCCAGTGCGGGGTGGGGGTCTAACACTGAAAACATTCCTACCCTCCCCCCCAGTCTCCCCATCAACAACCATTTTTACTGCACTGGTTTGTTTTCCACAAACCTAGACCCGGGGGTCATTTTCTTGGGGTTAGTCACTGTATTCTCATGATAGGGTAGCAGCTTAAATAGGATTACTAGTTTTATTTATTTATTTATTATAGTTTTAATGTGAAATTGTATAAATACATTTAAAACTGTAAAATGTATGGATATTTAATAACCATGCACACACACACACACACACACACACACACACACACAAACACACACACACAGACACATACAAACAAAGCCACAAAACTATTTAAGATAAGAGATATACTCAAATATAATGATTACAAATGAAATGTATATACTGAATGGATTTCTCCTGCTCTTCTGACAGACGATAAAACCCGCGTGCCCATCGGACAGAACCAGGACTACATCAACGCCAGCTACATCCGCATGCCGGTCGCCGCGGACGAGTTCTTCTACATCTCCTGCCAGGGCCCTCTGCCCTCCACAGTGCCAGCCTTCTGGCAGATGGTGTGGGAGAGCAAGTCAGACCTCATCGCCATGATGACCCAGGAGGTAGAAAGAGGGAGGCTCAAGTGTCACAAGTACTGGCCAGAGAAGGTGAACGTGCCGCTGGACACTGGCAGGTACAAGGTTCACCTGGAGAACCATCAGCACCTACAGCATTTCCACATTAATGTCGTTCGGATGGTGGAGTCACAGGTTGGTATAACCACAGTCTGCCGACTAATGAATGTGTACACTAACCCTAGGCTGACATCCGTGGATTTAATTGCGAAAGGTTTAAAGCTGCATAGGATGATGGGGCGAATTGGTGACCCACTCTGGTCACAAGTCGGAACTGCACTATTTTTTAAGTTGGCAATTTTTGACTTTAAGCAGACCCTTTATTCTTTTTTTTGCCTGGTGCCTTGTGTGTTAACGTAGTAACTCTCTTCCAATCATCATTATCCAGTACCGAAATGCTCTTATCGTCAAATCCAAACTCATTTTATGTTGACCGGAGGATTAGGTATTGTACAGCGTTAACCTTCGCCTTGTTACAGACAGGTGAGACCCACCTTGTCCGTCACCTGAAGTTCACCCACTGGCCTGACCACGGCGTGCCACGCAGCTCGGAGCAGCTGGTCCGCTTCATCCGTTACCTGCGGGCGGTGCACCTCAAGGGACCCGTTACCGTGCACTGCAGCGCTGGCATCGGACGCACAGGGGTTCTCATCTGCACGGATATCATCCTCAGCCTCATAGAGAAGGACTTGCCTGTGAGTGTATATACGTTAGAGCCATAGCCATAGATAGAGCCATCTGCCTACCTATCTATCTGTCTATCTGTCTCGCTACAGTAACTATCTAACTATATATCTATCTAACTCTATCTCTCTCTCTCTCTCTCTCTCTCTCTCTCTCTCTCTCTCTCTCTCTCTCTATATATATATATATATATATATATA
>JAOEHI010002678.1:0-11432 GCA_025447815.1 Percopsis transmontana
CCCAAAAACCCTGCCCTGTTGGGGGGTCCATACCCGGGTTTGGGTCAACCATGGCCCCCCACATCAACCCCGTGGCGGTTTTTTCCTTCTTTGACCCCCCCCCCCCCCCCCCCCCACTGTGTCCCGGTGTCGTTCTGTCCCTCTCATTAACCTGTGATTAACTCGGGCCTTAAAACCAGAGGAGTTTGGGGGAGGAGGGGGGGGCTCCTCTTTTCTCACGGGGTCGTAAATGTCCCGTCTCTCTTAAATCCCCCCCCCCCCCCCTCGACTCCTCATCCATCCTATCCGTCCATGCGCTCCTCCTGGCCGTGGCCACTCTTCCCTCCCCGTGGCTCTGCGATAGCGCGGGGAGCTGTGGTTGTGTTTTGAAACTATCCTGATGAATTTCCTCTCCAAACGCTGAGCTTCTAACACACGCACGCACGCGCATACGTGACCCTTTGCTCCTTTGTACTTGGGCAGGGTGATGACCAGGCATTGCCCCAGGGGTCACCAGGGGTCACCAGGGGTCAAATACCCTCTGTTTTCCTCCTACAGAGGAGAGGAGAAACACAGGGAGGGGTCACGGAGGTCACGCAGGTCTCTGCTAAGCCAAAGTCCTTGTGGGCAGGTCTAACGCCAAATACTATTGTTAGTGTCATGACTGTGTGGTTGACTGGTCTTTGTAGGGGCAGATAATGCTTCAGCACAGTCACGTTGGCATATGTCTAACAGGCCGCGCCGGTGTGCTACTGCTAGTATTTGCTAATGGCAGTTGCTGGTGAAATGGGACTCCATTACAACAGACACCTTAACTATTTTGTTTGGGATACTTTTGATCCAAAACTGGAATCTGTACTGTTGTTGTTCTGATTTACTTTGAGAGAGAGAGAGAGACAGGGAGAGACTCTTCTCCCATCTCCCCTGTATCTAGTTATGAGTCATTGATCATCTAGAACTGCATCTGGTTGTATCCAAAGCCCCGGTCTGTGTTTGATTAGGAGCTGATAACATTGAGGGAGCTGTGGGATGCCTTTATCTCTGGGAGCTGTCAGTGTGTTATGGAACCTGCCCGGCTCCTCTATGACTACACAGGAGATGTCCTCCCCTCTAGTGTGTGTGCCCTGGATCATAATCTTCTCATCCACTTCCTGTGTCCTCGTTCTCTGCTCGTTTAATCTTATATTGGCCCCCCGAGCTCTGTCTCTCTGTCAGTCTGTCTCTCTCTGATTGGTCCTGGCATTCCTCCCAGCCAGCTGGGCTGTCCTGTCAAAACAGCCCCCGTTATGTCCGTCGATGTGTCCGGCCTAGCGTGTCTCCACTGTCCTCATCTCAGCACGAGAAATGGAACAGAACGGAACGGAGGGGCAGTTAGCTTTAGCTTGCTAGCAGTGGAGTGTGTGTGTGTGTGTGTGTGTGTGTGTGTGTGTGTGTGTGTGTGTAACTGTTTGACAGAGTGTTTATTTTTCCGTCAACAATAAGTATCCAACTTAGTTTATAATTTATCAGTGACTGGCGGTGAAGTTCTCAGAAAGCACTTCTGTCCTGAGAGAAGTGTGTGGAAGGAACGTCCATGTAATGTATGTGTGTTGCTTTTGAGTACCCTGAAAAGTGGTCTATAAATAAATTGTATTATTATTATTAATGTAGCAAGAATGTCAGATTACAGAACTGTTTCTTCTGGACCTATAGGTCCTCACATGCAAAGATGCAATGTATCCGGGTCCTCATTCTGTCATGTTGGCTTTTGCAAACATCCAGTAGGCAATACTGGAGGGAAATTCTGGGTAGCTGTTTAGAGTGACAAGGATTGCCCCCTACCTGTGAAATAAGGAACTGCAGGAGAGTTAACTAACTATATCAACAACTTATTACTGCTTTCTTTGCTGCTTGAGAAATCTGTGTTGCTCTCTATTCAAGCCTGCACATAATTTAGATTTCTCTCTTTGTAGACTAGAAATCCAGTTAGTCATTTTTATCACTTTGCCATTTGGGTGCTCCCCAGTACTTTTAAAACAAATTCTCCACCACCACATTTGTTGCTAATATTGTTGCTGTTAAGCATCTATCTATGTTATCAATATTGGCCGTCTGTGTCTCTCACTATATCAGCCTCAGATGCTGAGGATTAAATGGCGTTCATTAAAATAATATAATAAATACCCGTTGCTTCCTGTCCCACACACATCCTGGTCCACTGCAATGCAACTGACCGCCACAGACCCCACAATGGCGGGTCAGTGCCCTGGCGGGCGGCTCGGTTTCCCAGCAGGAAGCGTTTAGGATTGACATCCCCGTTGAGGATGCGGGGATGGGGGGTCAGAAGCCACCGGCCGCCTGGGAGGCGCTGGATTGGCTGGCAAGTGCGGATGATGTGTCACGGTCACGCCACATTCAGCTGCTTTGTGACTGGACGTGCTCAGAATAGCAGCTGTGGCCTGAAAGCTTGGGTTACGTTAGCTTACATTAGCTTGGGTTACAAAGGCGCTTACAGTGGCTCCCTTTGTCGTCCCCAACCAGGACTGGGTGTCCCGGTGATCAACACGGGTCCTGAAGGGAGGTGGTGAAGAGCACAGCCAGGGGAGAGCGAGGCCAAACCAGGCCTTTTGCATCGTCTGCTTGTGTGCAGTTGAGCAATGTATCGGTACACGTCAAGCTAATACTAGACGTCGGCGCGGGAAACGGGAATTTAGAGCACAAGGTCCAACCACCGTCAGGAAAAGAACACGTCTAAATAATAAATGTGTAACCGGTCATTAGGGGGCGCCCTTGGGGACGATGGCGGCAAAGTGACCACAGACCTGTCGCAGCTCAGTGAGAAAACACCCCAGCAGTGACTGAAATGGGCTGGCCGGAGAGGAGAGGACCGCTTCGGTGCAGCTGTATGACATTGTCACCACTCCGCCTCTTCCTCCTCTTCCTCCTCCTCTTCCTCCTCATCTGTCATCCCCCGTCTCCCCCGGTTGCAGTGCTCTGTTGCCTCTCATGTTTCAAAATTAGAGATGGTCTTGCTCGATGTTGGACTTTAATATTGGCAAAACAAAACATGTCCTTTTGTTGCAAGCTATGTAAGAATTGAATTCCTCAACTAGCCAGTGTGCTAGCTGAAAGCTAGCGCACAATGAAACCTATAACCTAATCACAGGTGTCAGCCCATGAGCTCTGAAAGGGGAGGAGTAGAGAGGAACGCGAACCACCCGCCGCCGTGGAGGGGCATGTGTGCTCCCTGGGTTGTTCTTGTATCCCTGGTAACAACGAGCCCCACGGCTAATTCCAGACATAAGACTGTGGTGTGTGCGTTTACCGACCCCATAGTAACCGTTTCAGGCCCATAGTAACGTGATTTGGGGGGAGGGGGGGCTGAAAACAAATAGAGGAAATAAAAATAGAAAATATCCTATCAATAAATTTGTGTTGTGTGTGTGTGTGTATGTGGCCATACTGTAGGGGTGTGAGCAGTCTGCTGCAGTGTCTTCACAGGTCAGCAGTAGCGCTCTAATAAATAGACATGGCGGGGGCGGGGGGGGGGGGGGTGATGGGGTGACCTTGCTAGTGTGTACTGGCTAGGTGTGTACAGAAGGCTGGCGGGGGAGGCAGGTGGAACACCGCACCAACGCTATCGGAAAGGGCAACATGGCAACCTACTGTGTATGGATATAGTTGTTATGAACCAACTTCATTCTCACCAGATCCTCCTGGGGGGGAGGAATAGATCTAGAGCTATAGATATACAGTAGATCTACAGATATAGATCTATATCTATAGATCTATAGATAGATATAGATCTATAGATAGATGGATAGATATGCATGTATTCATGTTGCTGTCAAGTGGCTTGGGGAAAAATATACTTTAAATAGCCATATTCGTGGGGGTTATGAGGGAAGATGCTTTGTGGAGTGGTCTTAATGTGTGTTTTTATTGTATTTCAGTGATTTATGGTAAATAAATTGTACATACATCCTTCTGGGTGTGTTGAGCTTTTGATATTTGTGTAATGCTGCCATTATCTCCAGCGGCGTGTCTACTGTCTACTGTATCTGCACAGTGGTTGCGTTGTGGTCGCGAGCTGTGAATCACTTCTTCTTATTGTGTGTTCCGTGTTTGCATTGGCTTCACGCGGTTATTTGCGCGTCTGTGTTTACACCTATACACCATGCTTGTGCACGCGGTACACGTGTTTGTCTTGTCCTGTATGCGTGTGTGTGGGTGTGTGTGTGTGTGTGGGTGTGTGTGTGTGTGTGTGTGATGTCCCTCTCTGATATGGGAATGAAAAGAGCCATTCAAGTCCAAACACAAACCGCCAGCAGAGCACACAGCATTACGACACTATTCACTCTCTTTCTCTCCCTCTCATTTATCAGCTTCCCTCCCTTTCTTCTCGCCAGTTCCTGTCCTTTTTTCCTTTTTGTCTCTGTTTATCTCTCAGTTTTCTTCTTTACAACGGCTCCCCTTTCCTCTGATAATACACACTAAAGGCTGACGATGACATCACCGCAAGGCTGACACGTCTAGATCACGTGTGTGTGTCTGTGTGTGTGTGCGCATTTGTTTCTATGTAGTAAAGTTTTGCATACATGGTGAGTTTTCTTGTCATGCATAGAAAATAACCCCCCACCCTATTCTAGAGGGGTGTGTGTGTGTGTGATCAAATGTCCCAAAGAAAAATGTTATTACAAATTTAAGAAATATTTCATCCAAACATTGTCAAAAGACCAGTGGTTTTAAGATGTGTGGAGACACACACACACACACACACTCCAGAAAAATCAAAGCACAAACACTGGCCTCTTCTGCCACACAGTGGCAGCTTCATGCTTCAGGTGGTGGTGCAAACGGACAGTATGAGAACAGTTGGGATTATGGGAAATGTAGTTTTGGACAGGGAAGAGCAAGGCACCAACACAGTGTCAGATACCGTTTATACAGTGTCTCCTCTTTTCTTTGTTTCTTCTTTTTCTTTTTAAAAAAAAAAACCTAAAAACAAGCTTATTAGCCACTTGGGGTCTCGGGGCATGGATCTAGGGAAGTCTTCGTTTCAGTTCTTCAAGTAACTTTATTTGGCCTTTGTAAAAAAAAAAAACAAAAAAAACAAAGAAAATTATTTTTGTAATTAAGTTCTATTGTTTGCTATCTGTAGATCACACAGATAACTCTAATCATTCTACAGTTACAATTAGTTCATTTAGCAGACACTTTTATCCATTACATTTTACATACATATTACATGGAGCAGATGGGGGTTAGGCATCTTGCTCAAGGATGCTTACAGGTAGGCCATCTCTAGGGTTTGAACCCACAACCTTCTGGCTCGCCAGACGCCCAGAGAGTTCAACACCCAGACCACTAGACTATCCTGCCCCCCATTCTATGTTATAATATATATTGTCCACTGGGGGACCTTTCTGTCTTAACATTTGTCCTTTTCTGTTTCCTCCCTATTTTGTTATGAGGTTGCTAGGAAGGAGGCCTTTCAGAGCACGCACGCACTCACGCACACACCGCTGAGAGGTGTTAGTAACTCTAGGACCCCCTGCCTTTCCGTCTGCCACTGAATCATGGGTCTGCCCCCCCTCCCCCCCCTCCCCCCCTCCCCTTCCACCCCCCCCCCCCACACATGCATCATACGTGCACCTTGGTTGGCTGGTATGTCTCCTCCAGCTGAAGTGTTCAAAGATAGCCGCTAATAAATATACCAGCATTGCTCATTCTTAGCAACGGTGATAAACACACGTATACACACGCACGCACATGTAACTGACACAGGAAGTAGGGGTGTTGGGGTATCTCCCTTCTGGTTTCCTCCAGAGACACTGAGGGCATTATAAAGAAACACGTACAAGCCCATACATACACACACACACACACACATATTCCTTTGTTTAATTCTGTAGAGACTGTTTACCGTTAGTCCAGCGGTGCTCCGAGCAACGGCTGCAGACTGACTGTTTGTTTCAGTGGAATGGAATCCAGTGTGTGTGTGAGAGAGAGAGAGAGAACAAGCAGTGAGAGAGAGAGAGAGAACAAGCAGTGAGAGAGAGGGAGAACGAGCAAGGAGAGAGAGAGAGAGAGAGAGAGAGGGAGAACGAGCAGTGAGAGAGAGAGAGAGAGAGAGAATGAACGAGGGATAGAGACTGGATACTGAGAAGGGTTCAGTGAAGTTGGAAGATAAACGTTGTAATAATAACAAAGGGGAAACGGTTAATATTGGAAACCAAACCGACCACGCTCATCAGGAGAACTAGTGTTTTTTGGTGCTGTCAAAAGAGAAGGATGCTAGCGTGATCATGTCAAAGTATTTAACACTTCCTCAGTTGCTTTAATGAGACAGGACTATTTTTCAACCGACATCGGACTCTTGACAGTTCTTGTGCGGCTTACCGAGGGACATTGCGGTCTGCTGTAGACATGGACCTCCTAACAGACCCGTCTGTTATCGCCCCTATTCTGGTGGTGACTCTTCACTTCCTTACAGCAGCCGGCGTTTTGTGGTACCGCAGATGTCGTCGGCGTGTCACAAGTGGAGGTACACGGTGGCCGTAACTCATCGTAGCAGGAAGGAACTGGTGGGATGGAGGCTTAGATATCGTTCTCTTTCTTGCATTTGTTTGTTGTTGTTTTTTGTTTGTTTTGTGATTTTACGCTTTCACTCTTTCAGTGGTCCATCTCATATTTATCTGCCCTTGCTACTGTCATTTTAGGTCTCTGGTGCCCCTTGTGCTATGCAATTTGAATGACTGATACTGCGGTTGTCTTGTTAGCATCTTAGCTTAGAGATTTTAATCTTTAATATTTAGTGCTTCCTCCTTATTGCTTAAATAGGGGCTTTGAATGGGTTGGCAGTTAGGAGCTTGCTAATGTCTTCCTAGCATGCTACAGATATGCCCTTACTGTACACTCACTCTTTCCATTTTAGCTTAACTGGAATGTAAAGAGGTCAAACTACACTGCTCAAAAAAGTTAAGGGAACACGAAACCACACATTGGGTCTCGATAACCGAAATATATTAAAGATCAAAGTCTTTTCTGTACATTGTGAAATTTGGTGAGAACAAAATGACGTAACAGCGGTCAGTGGAAACCAAAATCACTAACCGATTTGGGGTCTGGATTCAAACGCGCTGAAAATCAAAGTGAACAATTGTAATCGCAGGCTGTTCACACTCATGATGTGACTCAGTATGGCCCCAGCATGCCTGTATGCACTCCCAACACCGTCTGGGCATGCTCCTGATGAGACGCCGGATGGTTTCCAGGGGGATCTCCTCCCAGACCTGGATCAGGGCCCGCTGGAGATAGCTTTGTAGGGCAGTTCATCCCCTGTTCCTCCTCAGTGATGATGACGTGTTCCCTTACGTTTTATTTTTGGAGCGGTGTAGAAAGAAACCTGAAGGTTCCTGCTGTTTCCTTTCCTGTTAAATTAGGACAGACATTTAGATTTTACGTGAAGGCAGAGTTGTGCTATGGTATTTCTAGTATCTTGGCTGCTTCTGCGAGTCAGTGGACCCGAATTCACCATATTTGGCGCTCTTGAAGCGAATGCCTCATTTTTCTGAGTATGCCTCCAATGTGATATCGGTGCAATAAGGCGCCATACTCCAGATGTGTGTGTTCTGCTCCAGCAGCTGGCTGGGGCTTGTTCTCATACATGTCTCCACCTAATAGAAGTTGCTGTGCTGCCAGTAAGCTGCTCAACCCGCCATGTCGCTCATCGCTCAGAGATGATGGTGAATACTGAGAAAAGAAAGTGTGTGTGCGTGTGTGTGTGTGTGTGTGTGTGTGTGTAATGCTGCAGAAATAGGATGCAATAAGCTGCCGTCTGTTTGTGACGAGCCGTCTGAGACCCATAGTGCTGGTCAGACACTGCATATTCTTGTAAATATAATATAAATATATTTATATTTTAAAAATAATTTAAATAAATGTATTGTGTATATATAATATATTTTCAAAAATGTACAGTGGTCTTTTAATTTTTCCCATGGCTGTATATCTGTCAGTTAGTAATGTTTACAGTGGCTATGAGTGATTTAGTGCCTCAGGGTGGTAAGGAGAGCACATCCCTGGGGGCCTGTGGCCTATGGGATGTTGGGTGACACGGGTGTGGTGCTACTGAACTGCTGTTAAACTTCCTCGACTCTGTAGCGCCCTCACCTCGCAGGCAATGAATGAAACCCTCAACAGCCGCAATTCACTTATGTTGTCTTTCAAAAAACGACATTTACTGGGTCCACAAGGTTGATCGCTATCTCTACTGGTAGTTTGTATTGTATCAAGTTACTCCAGTTTGTGTTTGTAGAGTTTAATTTAATGCATATTTGAATTTATAATCCAAAATGTTAGAACGTTAAAAAACGGCCAATATTTAATTCTGTAATCTGTAATTTCAGAACCCATTCTATCAGTAGAGAGGGAGATAGACTGTGTAGAAATGTTAGAAGTATGCAACCGATGGATGCCTTTTTACAGAACGTCTGCGTGTAGTCGATGGTTAAAAGGTTCAACAGAAGTTCAGTTGGGCTTTAAGGATGCAAGGAAACACTTAAGTAGCCTTACTGAGGAAATACAAAACATTATTGAGGAAATACAAAAAAGCAAGGAGACAGTGAAGGGATCAAGGACTCAACAAAATGTATTTATTGAAATTGCAGCTCTTAAGGAGATTAGTGATGAAACAAGGACACAGGGGTTGAATAATGTATAAGGTAAGGGTTTAATGGAGGAGGCAAGGACACAGGATGGCTAGCAAGGTAGAAAGAGTACAAGGAAGCAAGAATATATAGTTAGTAGGTAACAAGGTACATAATATAGTAATGCTTACCAAACTAATAATGCAAATATCGGTCAACTAATTATGCAGCATATAGATTCATTATTGCAGGTATATTATCATCGGTATCGATATTACTCTTATTAATGTACCAAATATAACTTGATGTAAAAATAAAAAAATTTATATAAAAGTTGTCTAGCATTATATTTAAAACCATTAAATAGGAGCTGTGTGTGTGTGTGTGTGTGTGTGTGTGTGTGTGCTTGCGTCTCGTGACCTTTGTGTGGCGCTGTCACGCCATGCTTTTATTTTTAGCAGCTGCATTGAAGTGTGACATGTCTCAGGGATGGGCGAGGCTGGGTGTGTGTGTGTGTGTGTATGTGTGTGTGTGTGTGCGCGCACCATGGTTAAGCGGCGGTGCGTCTTGCTAACCATCGTTGACACCTGCATTAGCTTTCGACGGTTCACACTTTATGTCCAACACCCCATATACACCCGTCATATGTTGAAGAGACACTCCTCCATTTGGTTTTGGATCCCCCCTCCTCTGACTGAAGGGGGGGGATCCCCCCTCATTACAGAAAAACTGGTTTTATTTCAAACTCGAGTGTGAATGCCCCTCCCTCCCCCACACCATACAGGGGCACTGTATGACACAATCCAGGAGTGCACCTTTTTAAATAACGTCACCGGAAGCACAGTTCTCCCAACGGGCCAATAAATCACCGGCGGCGCCGGTGGCTCTTTCACCGGCGCCGGGCTTCAAACGCTCTCCGTTTTGGGACAGATGTCGAGGAATTGGACGTGTATTGACACCGCATCTGGTTGACTACTTCCGCCTGACCCCAAACAGCTGGTGTTTACCCAGCTGGGTGTGTGAGTCGGGCATGCAGAAGCTTTATGAGGTAATGCATCACTTGACCTGGGAGTACCCTTGGTTTATTTACATGCAAGGAATGGACTTTGTGCCGGTTATTCTGGTAACCTGTAGGATAAGAGGGAGTGACCGACCTTTGGTATGAGCATAATGAGTTCCTCCGTCAGCTGACTTCGACTCTGATCGTGTTTATTGCTCATAACGGCGGTTGTCATGTGAATTTTCTTAATGAATTACCGCTGTGGTTGAAACCGGTATTGCAAAAATGCTGTTATTTTGGTTTGTGGCTAAGTGAGAGTGCCTGCCCCTCCCCCTCTGAGTGGCTGGCACTCCTCTCTACTCCACCACCCTGTAGAGCTCCCAGTCCCTCGCCGTTCTCTACCCCGGCAGCGGAGGGTTAGCTTCTTTGCTCAAGGGCCGTCCAGCCTCTCAGTTCCCCAGCTGTCCCGGGGGATTTGAACCCCAAGCTTTGAGCGGTGGCCGTTCCTCTACGAGTGTCTACTCTGTCCAGACATTTCGCTCACTGAGCGTAGCCTGCCCCGCCGCCTGCTGGTCGGGAGAGGCCAAATTGAATCTGGTGTTAATCTGATGACAGCCCCACCAAGCTCAGGACTGGCCCCGTAGCTGCCTGGCCGGGCTGGGCTAACTGGGCGTCTGGCGAGCCCTTGGTTGGGAAGGATTATCTGATGGAGGAGACCTGGAAGAGAGCGGTGCTCTCGAACCCTGCCGCTCCCGTGACGCTAGCGCGACAACACAAGACCGTGGCTGTCTGTTGAAGGTGCGGAGGAGGAGGAGGAGAGGAAGGGACGGAGGCGTGGAGAGAGGGAGATGTAGCCTTGGAGCACCACCGCAGGGGAGACGAGCTAAAGTCCTGGGAGAGAAAGGGAGGGAAAGTTAAAGGCGAAGCAACGGCAGACGGGTAGCGGAGCAGCATCTGCCAGGCAGAGCCCTTGAATTGGAGTGGAAGCAAACGAGAGAGAGAGAGAGAGAGAGAGAGAGGAAGAGCCAGAGACAGAATGAAGACAACTGAAAGAGAGAGAGTGAGGGAGGAAGATTAGAGCTTATGACTGGAGACAGAGAGAGAGAGAGAAACGGAGAGAGAGGGGAAGGGATAAGCGTGCTGCGTGGTATTAGCCCTGTAAGCTCGGCCTGGTATTTTTAGCGTGTGCGCAGATGCCAAAGGGAGGACTCCACGGGAATAATGACGGAGAGAGACGGGAAATAATTGAACGGAAGGAGGGAGAGACGCGTTCTGGGATCATAATGGGATACAGCTACTGGACCTGACGCCTGGAAACGGATAGGGAAGAATACGAGTGTGTGTGTGTGTGTGTGTGTGTGTCCACAAACTGTGCTCTGTGAGCTTGTTGTGACATCATTAGCATGTGAGTCACTGGCTAACCTGTTTTTGTGTGTGTGTGCACATGCGTACACAGGTCCTAACCTGCTGTCTACAGGCAGACGGTGCTTTGACCCTTGGACCCTGGCACTCTTTGACTTCCTGACTCCCGGCCAGGTCACATGACCTCTCAGGCCGCAGCCCAGCCTAGCTTAATGAATTGACGTGTCTGTGTTTTTGAGTGGGCAGAGTCTGCCAGGACCCGAGGCTCTGTGTAAGACCACGAAGCCCAACTGCGTCTCTCTGGCCTCCCGAAGGCCCCCACGTTCCTGGGTGGCTTGTTTCTGTCTGTGTGGAAGGAGGCCCCACACACACACACACACACACACACACACACACACACACACACACACACAGGATTCACTCATCTGTCACCCTCAGAGTTGGTATCCCTTAACAACGCA
>JAOEHI010002679.1:0-11430 GCA_025447815.1 Percopsis transmontana
TTGCGCTTGAATTCCGCGATGAAGTGGTTGACCATGCGGTTGTCAAAGTCTTCCCCGCCAAGATGAGTGTCTCCGGCAGTGGACTTGACCTCGAAAATGCCGTCCTCGATGGTCAAGATGGACACGTCGAAGGTGCTGCCGCCCAGATCAAAGATGAGAACGTTCCTCTCCGAGCCAACCTTCTTGTCCAAGCCGTAGGCGATGGCAGCAGCATTTGGCTCATTGATGATACGCAGAACATTGAGGCCCGAGATGGTGCCGGCATCCTTCGTTGCTTGGCGCTGGGAGTCATTGAAGTAGGCGGGCACGGTAACCACTGCATTGTTGACCGTCTTTCCGAGGTAGGCTTCGGCAATCTCCTTCATCTTGACCAGCACCATGGAGGAGATCTCCTCCGGGTAGAAGGACTTCTTCTCCCCCTTGTACTCCACCTGGACCTTTGGGCGGGTGTTGTCGTTGACGACTTCAAACGGCCAGTGCTTCATGTCCGACTGCACAACTCCATCGTCAAACCTGCGGCCAATCAGTCTTTTGGCGTCGAAGACGGTGTTGGTGGGGTTCATCGCCACCTGGTTCTTGGCGGCGTCGATGATGAGCCTCTCGGAGTCGGTGAAGGCCACGTAGCTAGGGGTGGTCCTGTTGCCCTGGTCGTTGGCAATGATTTCCACCTTGCCATGCTGGAACACACCCACACACGAGTAGGTGGTCCCCAGGTCTATCCCGACAGCTGGACCCTTAGACATCTTTCAAGTATTTGAGCCGAGGTTGATTTAGATGTTAGATGGAATTGCGCAGTGAGCCAGGTTGTTCCCCGCCTGAAAGATCGAAGACAATTAAAGATCTTTGTCAACTGTTACTAAACTCCTAAACCTCAGATCACTTGTTAACTGAACTAAGATTACCTGTTCAATATGATACAACTTAACATCAAAGTATAACCATTTAAAAATACAATTGACAGATTACATCTGAGATGACTGTCTATTCATTTGATTACAATGATCTAATTATCAATTGATACTACTGCTCAAAATTATAAAAAGCCGTTGCATTACTCCTAATGCATAGTTTTATGCAAACTGATAAGCAAACTGATAATAGATTTCATGGTGGCACAAGTATATATAAGGGGGCAGGATAGTCTAGTGGTCTAGGTGTTGGACTCCCAGCCAGAAGGTCTTGGGTTCAAGCCCCAGACTCGGCTGACCTGTAAGCATCCCTGAGCAAGATGCCTAACCCCTATCTGCTCCATGTAATAGAACAATATAATTGTAAGTTGCTTTGGATAAATGCGTCTGCTAAATGCTGTAAGTGTAAGTATATATTGAACTGAGTGGTATCCACTACAAACATAACAATACCATGGAGCTGTCAGGTGATCACATCAGAGATGGTCAAAACATGCACCCCTTATGAGAGGTGGTCGTGGGTCTCATCAAAGAGGGGGGCTTAGGCCTCACCAGAGAGGTGGCCATGGGCCTCGTTTGAGAGGTGTGGGGGAACACGATAGAGCACAAGGCCACGGACCAAGACAGCAGCAGCAACAACAAAGAGTGTCCAATCAAAGACCATAAATCATGGCATGATAATGACTGATGCAGCTTTAATGATCCAACCAAACCTCAGAAGATCAACTGTAGATCAAAGTACAGTACATACTGTATGTAATCCTTTCTTTTGCTTTTTACAATTAGCCAGTTGAGGAACACTGCAGGAGCATTATTTTACTGTATTGTATTTCATCAAAAAATTGCAGATTTTGTTCAATGCTTCCACTGTGGTGTATTCTCTCTACTAGTCCTTTTACAGTAAGGAATTTACATGTAGAACCATAATGAAACATGTACTCTATCACTTATTGTACAAACATCTACACAATGAACCTATCGGTATCTTGTGTGTCTGTGATCTAAATGTATGTTCCTATGGTATTTCACAATAAATTTGTAATTTGAACCAATGATCTGCACGTTTTTTGATAGATATGATTGCATAATCCATAATGCAATGTTTTGAACATTGAACAGCCTGTGTTAGAAATGGTTACCGTTGTGAGTTTTGTGTCTAGAGTTGTGAAAAATTACACCAAGGTTCTGTCATTTGGTGCAAAGTGGTTAAAAAAAACTGTATTAGCTTTATTAATAATAAAATAATTATGTTTACAATTAAGTGGACGCTTTTATCCAAAGTGACTTACAATGAGTGGAAAATGGGGTTTAGGCATCTTGCTTAAGGGTGCTTACAGGTAGGCCAACTCTGGGGCTCAAACCCATCTGTGTTTACTCATTGTAAATTTTTTTAGTTTTGTTTGTAGTATATTGTGCTGATCTGTTTGTGTGTGTGTGTGTGTGTCTGTTTATGTGTGTATGTGCGTGCGTGTGGGTGTGTGTGTGTGTGTGTGTGTCTTGCAGCCAGAGAACTTGCTGTTGGCCAGTAAGATGAAGGGGGCAGCAGTGAAACTGGCAGACTTTGGCCTGGCTATAGAGGTACAAGGGGATCAGCAGGCTTGGTTTGGTAAGAAACAGACACACTCTAGGCTTTCAGTACATAAACAATGAATGCAAGTACTGGTAGGACTGCACTTTGTTGTGTTTCAAGCCATTTTCATAAGGTGGAGCAATCAATTCATAGGTGACCTTTGCTCTCGTCTGACTTGACTGATTCTGTGTTGTTGTGTTCATATCTGGGTGTATCTTTAACGTGCTTGTCTTCTTTCAGGTTTTGCAGGCACTCCAGGTTACCTCTCCCCAGAGGTGCTGAGAAAGGATGCCTATGGCAAACCAGTGGATATCTGGGCTTGTGGTCAGTTAGTCAACCAGTAAACTAGGCATATGGCGCACACACATTGGTTTTCACTTGCAGAGTATGCTTTGACAATACAGTTTATATATTTACCCCTATCATATATGGGCATTGTGTGTGTGTTATAGGTGTAATCCTTTACATCTTATTGGTGGGATACCCTCCTTTCTGGGATGAAGACCAACACAAACTGTATCAACAAATCAAGGCCGGCGCCTATGACGTCAGTATCCCGATTTTTTAAATAATCTCTACCTGTGTGAGCACATGCGTATTTGTAGAATCTGTATGTAGAATCTATATGTAGAAGTCTTAACTGGTTAGTAAGTAAATGTTTATTATTCTCTGTACTGGGGTGTTTCGTCAGTTGTCTGACAGGAGACTAAAGTATATTTGTAGTGAGAAAGAACACCCTGGTCACCCTCATTCACCCTGACCAGGGTGAATGAGTGTCAATATTCGGCTGTCTAGCTGCAGTAGATTGTGGAGTAAAGGCCAGAACATGTTGTCCAGAACCCCACTGGAAATGACCTGATTCCTTGTCTTGTCTCTTTGTTCTTTTATTCTCTTTATACATTTAGTTCCCCAGAACTAAAACTTAAAAAAAATTATCTGAGAAATATTTATGTTAATAAATTTTTTTAGGACCTAGCGATAAGCCCTGAGAGACACCTTTTGGTGAAAACTCAAAATATGTCTCATCATTTATAATGCACAGAGTTCTGGAAGCTTGTTTTTATTTATTTCTTTTGATTTAATTTAATTTCAGGCTTTAATCGCTTGCTACTTTTTTTTTTTTTTGTTGCACAATTCCCTCCTCCACTGCCTCAGAAGGAAACTGATGCACTTAATGAGCCTTGTTTATCAGATCTGGTCTCATTCCTCTGGGAGGTTGGAATTTATAACGCATATTCATTTCTCTGATTGGAAGACACCATATCTAATGAACGTGCATAATAGGGGCATACTGTATATATGAGGTGACTCTGTCCAACACTCTAACACTCTATTTAAAAATGTGGGCTTCTTGAATATCATTGGTTTGCATGTGCCACTAATTTTGTTTTGATATTTCTTTTTGTCACAACTGCAATACATTGCAATAATATTAAAGGGAAACTTCGGGATTTTTCAACCATGGCCCTATTTTTCTATTTTAGAGCATCCAAAATATCATTATGAACGAGTACTGATCACAATTTCTCCGGTATTGAGTTAGAACGCAAAACATCATGAACAGGACAATATTTTTGAGAGATATTCATGTGAATATTTACCTCAATAACTGTAAAGAATCTGTAGAAAAATTATTGAGGTAAATAATTTTAGAGCATCCAAAATATCATTAGGAACAAGTACCGATCAAAATTTCCCCTGTATTGAGTTAGAACGCAAAACATTGTAAAAAGGACAATATTTTTGAGAGATATACATGTGAATATTTACCTCATTAACTGTAAAGAATCTGTAGAAAAATAATTTCTCCAGTGAGTCCCTGGCTGCTTCCACTTCCGCTTTACTGATTGTAATCGAGTCCATTGTAATCGATTGTCGACGCGATGTAGTGGGTGAAGAGCAGGCTAGCCTACCATTACAGACGTGAAATCCATAAACTGTACACACCCACTACATCGCGTGAGCTCTATAGTAAAAGTTAGCAAAAAGCCCCTCCATCGACAATTGATTACAATGGACTGAACTTTAGAAAAGCGGAAGTAGAGACAGCCTGGGACTGACTGGAGAAATAATCAGGGCTCTATTAGTAATATAATATTGCACTTATGTGACTGCACTGCCGACAAACCAGATCCAACAAACAACCAACAATAACAACATGGCTTTAGTTGGAGAAATCAGCCAATATTTTCATAATTTGCGAAAAAGGTTTGTGGATTTACTGTTTCTCTCTCTCTCAGTTTCCTTCTCCAGAGTGGGACACGGTGACGCCGGAGGCCAAGAATCTCATCAACCAGATGTTAACTATCAACCCCGCCAAGCGGATCACTGCTGACCAGGCCCTGAAACACCCCTGGGTCTGCGTAAGTGAACACTTGGATTCAGATCTCCTCTCCTGGGGACCCCGCCAACGTTATGCGATTAATAGCAGTGGAAAGATAGGATTTTGTGACTCACACGTGTGCACAGAATGTGTAGAAACTATGAAAAAAAAACTACTTTTTTTAGGGGGTGGGCATGGCTCATAAACTTCTGACAACCACATAGCATATTTCATTCATGGCTTGTGAACTGTTTTTTTCAGACAAATTAATTCACAATGTTCCCCTTATTTGTAGACTACAGTCCAATATTATTATTACCGTATATTATATTTGACAGCTTATCAGTGGTGTGCCAGTTACATTCAAGATTTAAAGGTCTTCGTACTACTGCAGTAGAAATGACTTCTCAACATTTAAAGGTCTTCGTACTACTGCAGTAGAAATGACTGCAAAATCTTTTGATTGATAACTTACAAGTCAGTAGCCTGTTGTGGAATGCAGCTTACACAAGTTAGCCACTGACTGACTGTCTTGCCCTTGGGCAAACTCAGAAAATTGACAACATATCTATAAGATAGCGGAGAACTTGGCTTGTCTCACTCACTGAAATATACTTACGGCTGTGCTGTTGTTGACTGACTGAAGCTGTGTTTATGTGTTTTTGCCTCTCCTATTCCCCATCCAGCAACGTTCCACTGTCGCCTCCATGATGCATCGCCAAGAGACAGTAGAATGCCTGCGCAAGTTTAACGCCAGGAGGAAACTTAAAGTGAGTGTGGAGACACACGCACACACACACCCAATTAAAAAACAAGTGAAACTCTGTGTACCCTTCTGATCTTGAATCCTGTGTTTTCCTAGGGAGCTATTCTTACAACTATGCTGGTGTCCAGAAACTTCTCAGGTGAGGAAATTGAAACACTATTTTTAGTCCCTCAGACCTTCAAAATAACCATGGCAGAAGTTAGTTGTACTTACTTAATCATTAAATCATTAAAAACTCACTTGGCCAGTGTTTCTCAAATGGGGGTATGTATACGCCTAGGGGTACTTGGACGTACTACATGAGTTACATGAGAGAAAATGGAAAAATGTATAATGAATTTAAAGCTGCTGTACTTAGTATTTGAAAGTTACAATTAGGGATAGCTAAAAAAGAATGTATGATTTGGAAAATCAACAACCCAAAAACCCACCCTTTCCTCTGCTCACTCCCCCTGGAGCCCATTGGATAAACCTGTTGTGGACGTGTGCGCACATTCATGTGATTGACAGGCAAGGTAGATTCGCCGGACCAATCAGGGAAAAGAGGCCCTGATTGGTCAGAATTCTATCGGACGCAGTCAAAAATCTAAACTTCGACTTATAGAGGCCGGGGCTATAAACCAGAGCAGATATTCTCACAGAGCATTTCACTCACTGATACAGCGGGGGATAATAAGTATTGAAAGCGTCAACATTTTCCCAGTAAATATATTTCCGATTGGGCTATTGGAATTAAATTTTCACCAGATGTCAGTAACAACCCAATAAATCCACACATACAATGAAATCAAAACATGTATGTCCATGACAAAAGTTATGTGTAATAAAGTGGAATGATAATGGGAATAAATATTGAACACATGAAGAAAAAGGGGTGTAAAAAGGCATGGGAAGCCAATAAACCAGCTGAAATCTGTCAGTATTTAGGAAGCAATCCTGCCCCCTATTAGTGCAAATTAATATCTGAAGGATTGCATTGGTTACAGACGAATATCTAAACTTCTGAAAGTTCCAGTGAGCACTGTTGGGGCCATTATACGGAAGTGGAAAGAACATAATTTCACTATTAACCGGCCACGACCAGGTGCTCCTCGCAAGATTTCTGACAGAGGAGTCTATAGAATACTTAGAAGAGTTGTCAAAGAACCAAGGACCACTCGCGGAGATCTTCAGAAAGACCTGGAAGAAGCAGGTACAGTTGTTTCAAAGAAAAGCCATTAGTAATGCACTCAACCGCCATGGCCTATATACACGCACACCACGCAAGACACCACTGCTCAAGAAAAGGCATGTGGAAGCTCGCTTTAAGTTTTGCTGCACAACATCTGGACAAGCCAATGACATACTGGGAGAATGTAATCTGGTCAGATGAGACAAAAATCAAACTCTTTGACTGTCATAGCATACACCATGTTTGGAGGAGAAATGGCACTGCTCGTCACCATAAAAACACCATACCAACAGTGAAGTTTGGAGGTGGGAGCATCATGGTGTGGGGCTGTTTCAGCATCTGGCACTGGCAGACTTCATATAATTGAAGGAAGGATGAATGGAGAAATGTACTGTGCCATTCTTGATAAGAATCTGCTGCCATCCACCAGGATGCTGAAGATGAAACATGGGTGGACATTTCAGCAAGACAATGATCCCAAACACACAGCCAAGGAAACTCTCAATTGGTTTCAGAGAAAGAAAATCAAGCTGTTAGAATGGCCCAGTCAAATCACCTGACTTGAATCCAATTGAAAACCTCTGGAAAGAACTGAAGAACAGAGTTCATAAAAGATGCCCCTGGAACCTTCAAGATTTGGAAGAATGGGCAAAAATCACAGCTGAGCAATGTGTGCAATGTGTAGTTTCTTCATACAGGAGGCGTCTTGAAGCTGTCATTACCAATAAAGGCTATTCTACTAAGTATTAAATACATTTCAGCAACTGTGTTCAATACTTTTTCCCTGTGTCATTTCACTTTATTTCACACAACTTAATTTATGGACTTATTTGTTTTGATTTCTTTGTACAGTATGTGTGGATTAGTTGGGTTGTTACTGACATATGGTGAAAATTTCATTCCAATAGCCCCATCGGAAATATATTTACTGGGAAAATGTTGACGCGTTCTATACTTATTTTCCCCGCTGTAGCTGATGGATGTCTATGGCATTTATAAAAAAATTACACTAAATCCTACCTACAGCACCTTAAAATACTCCTAAATATCAGAAATAGACCAGATAAGAGAATATAACTGTACTGCTAATTTATATCATCACATTTTATATATATGTTATTTTCTTCTATAGTTGTATTGACAAAATGTTGGTTTACTTAGTTAGTTTAGATTTTAGTGATTGTATACTTGGTTTGGGAAATAACTGAAAGAGGGTACAGCAACCCAAAAGGTTTGAGAACCACTGACCTAGACAAACACGACATGGTGTTGTGTTGTTTATGTTTTTCCTCAGTAGAAACACAATCTAGCTAAATTACTTCTTGATGAACCAACACTTTCTCCAATGCCTAAAGATTATTCATGCGGCTGTCCTGTTCTTCTCGGCTGTGTTCAGTCCATCTGCTTTGACAGAACTGTTGGAATCATTTTCACCTTGATTCATCCCTCTGAACTAATAATGTTTTCTTCTGGTTCATATTGGGTCAGCAGTTTTCCTTAAGTTTCAGATTTTCTTCTCTTCATATTTCATATTTGAGGAGCACTCTGGTTTGACGTTGAGGGTCGAACTATGAATGCTGGTAATAGCATTAATTGCAATGCTAATGCAATTACTTGGTCAAAAAGCGCCCCGGTTGTGAACTGTGTTGTGGAGGAGGATGTGGATGTTTTATCATTGATGGGTAGTTGGGGAAAAACGGAGAAAGGGGCAAAGCTGTCAGCAGGGCTCCGCCTCCTGTGCTTCCAAACTGAATCCCTCTCTGTCCCACTAGTGGGACGGCAGCACACCAGCCCTGCCGCCACCACCAGCACAGCCGCGCTAGCCCAGGAAGGTATGTCAGGAGCTGGGCTGCTTGCGCGTTTGCACGCCTGCCTGTGTGCACTGGAGAACCTCTGTTGTAACGGTTGTCAGTGTATTGGCATCACAGACACACCGGATGGCACGAAGTCATCCCAGAGCTTTGTACAGTACCAGTGGAAGTAGTACTTATCACATAAATCAGTACATATCATTTAAATCACAACCCAAGTTTTTACTGTGATGCTAGCTAACACCACCCCCCTCGCAAAAGAAGAGTTTTACCCTTCAAATACTGGGAAGAGGTCTAGCATACAACCAATCTTCACTCCACATGCCTCTGATTTAAACTTCCTGGAACGAGTTCAGTTTGAATCCCCCAGTACTACCAATGCCCAGTCAATACTGTATCGGCCCACGCCCGACGCCTTCCTTCCACGTGGCTCTGGCACTGTAGCAGCCAAGCAAGCATGTGTTTGAGCACCCGGTGTGACAGCCTGCATGGGTACCCAGGTGCTATCGCCGCCTCTCATCTCCTCTCTACCTTCTCTTCTGCCTGCTCTCTCGTCCGTTTACGAATGGACAAAAACAAATAAGCACCACGGGTAAACATTAGTCACGTGACAGCCGGAACTGTGCCCTCATTGGCTCGTCGGATTTAACTGATAAATGCGCACTGCACGCATATGGTTGTGTTTTTGTATTTTTTTGTTTTTGTTTTTTGTTTTTGTTGCTTGATTCTAATCTTTGCATTCCTATTGGTTGGATTGGAAGGCATTGCGATTTTTTTCTTGCTTGTACAGAGTAAACTTGTGTTTTAGAATTATACAAATGTGGTTTCTGCGGAAGTCTGTATTAACAGGCAAACATGTCTCGCTAAAATCTACCCTGCACTGCGGTCTTGGCAGACATGCATCACGGGATATGGACGTTGCCACGGATGCTGCATGCCCAGCATTATGATATGATATGATCTCACACAAACCATCCTCATCGCATGAATCCACCAGAAAAAGACTGAAGAAATGACCCTGGGACAAGCTTCTGGTCTGCAGTTGTGGTTGTCAGGGGTTTTCTGATTATAAACATAAAGATATTAATTTTTTTTTTTTATCTTGCCTTCTTTATTGCCCTCCTTCCTCTTTTTTCAATGGAAGGTAAGGGTGG
Organism: Percopsis transmontana; assembly: GCA_025447815.1. Lineage (NCBI taxonomy): Eukaryota > Metazoa > Chordata > Actinopteri > Percopsiformes > Percopsidae > Percopsis > Percopsis transmontana. The sequence continues at coordinate 9,704 of JAOEHI010002679.1, forward strand.
GTCTATGAAACCTGAGTTTGAGATTCATATGAGCTTATTTCTAAGTGTGTGTATGTGTGTTTGTATGCAGCGTATTGTTTTGTGTGCATGTGTGTCAAATTGTCCATCTGTTTGTACACTATGTTTAGACATCTTTCTATTTAAGTACTTGTACCTTTTTGCGGGCACATCAGTTTAGCACATGTATATGATGGTGTCACAATCATGCAGGTGAATTTCTATGCAGTAGTTCTTATCATGAATAGGTAATCTGGTTTGTGGGGCAGTCATTCTCGAAATACCTAGACAGAAAATTTGTATTCTCTATTTCTTAATATGTTTCTGATCACGTCACATGGATGAGTATCTATATATCTTTATTATTGTAGCTCAAGGACAGACAGAAATATCTAGGTATCCTTTCTCATGGTCTTTTCCCTTCTAGAACCAATAGTCTCTTCAGAAAGCTCCTTCATGCAAAAATATCTGGAAGTTTAGTATTTATCACGTTCAGATTTTGCCTTCTGTCAAGTGTTAAAGGTTCATGTTTTTTTACCAGCCATAATTTTGTCGAAAGATTTTGTAAGAAAATAATCACTGTCTGCTTTCTCTCCCTATCTTTCAGCATGCAAAAGCTTACTCAACAAAAAGTCGGATGGTGTGAAGGTACGTCTTTTAAATTTCTCCATTAGCTAACTTTTCCCTAACTAAAAACATACACTTCACATGTGAAGTTCATGTGGTTTTTTGTAAAGGGGTTTATATGCCTTTTTTCTCACTATGGATTTTTATACAGTGTTTATAATGTCTTTTTATTGTCTATATACTTTAGGTCTAGAATGCTGAATCCTAAAATATTGAGGATGTTTGTACCCTCTTCCAATTACTAAACCAGACGCTCAGGCTTTCAATGTACTGTAATTAATTAATTAATACATGCTTATTGACAAAGTGTTATTTGACACAAACTTCACAAAACACAAAATGGGGTTCGATGGAACAGCCGGCTTTTGAAATGCTTTAACTTGTATACCGACAGCTGCTTCTTTGATAGCCATGTGATAATGGCGTTTTTGATCAACCATGACATGCAGTAAAGTGCCATGATAGACAAAGGCTGAATATTTATTGTTTAAAATAATGTTAAACATCCAAAACGGGAAGACCTCAAGAACATAATTCTTCCATTCAGAAATTTAAATATAAATACACATAAAACTTAGTTTTATATCTGAAAAACCACTGTTGTCTTCTTCTCAGTGACAGGCCCTCCCGATGTCCCTGTGTCTACCATTTCTTTCGTTCTAATCTAGTCGTTCTGTTCTTCTACCATTGTGGGATCTAACTAGCACTTTTACTTTTTGACTCTTTTGAATGCCTCTTTTTTCCCCCCGATGATTTCTTGTTTTTCCTCCCCTTCTCTGTGGCTATCTGTTCAGAAAAGGAAATCCAGCTCCAGTGTTTGTTTGATGGTGAGATCAGCTCTGTCTTTCCTTTTTTTTTTAAACTTTAATTCGTTCATTCTCTGCCTCTTTGTCTCCTTGCGAGTCTGTTTTTTCTTTTCTTCGTCGATTCTTTATTCTTTTAGCTGAGATGCTAGGGGGAGGGGGGGGGGGGGGGGGCCGTGACATTTTTTCATATTGTTGGGCTTCTTTTTGATTTTTTTAAATACCATACCCACATTGCCTTTTGCCATGATGACAACAAAACCATTACCAAACCGCACAGTGGCAGACACAAAAACACGA
>JAOEHI010002680.1:0-11429 GCA_025447815.1 Percopsis transmontana
CCATTGTAAAGGACGAAACATTGTTTAGAGCTACTTCTATAGCCTGACTTGATTGACAACACCTTTGCTTCTTTATCGGCGATTTCTCTAATCCCCTCAACACATACAATTGCCTATTAAAGGCCTATCTGTCAAATTTAGAACAGCAGTCTTCAAAAACACAATCGAACAGTAGCCAACAATGCCCACATGGATAATTATAAAGTGCATAATGGTAGGCTACCATCATAATGTTAAAATAATATTAGTACTTGACTGAATGCCAATATGTTTGTGGTATTTTAATGCAGGCTGATAAAAATTATGCAAAACACATAGATAAGAAAACAGAATAACTGAAAAAACACATTGGTTTCTGATAGGCGTGACCGCTGACTGAACAGATAAGGCGCCAGGATCAACTAAGCCTGGCTATTAGCCTGGTCTGTAGCAGGCTAGCTGCACAGAATAAATCCCCATGGCAACTTATGTGCTACTGCTTTCGTGAAACCGAGTCGCGGCTTAATTCAGCCAGGATATCTGGAAAATCCCGGCCTAATCCGCGATCTTGGTTTTGTGAAACAGCCCTCTGGTTGCTGCGACGAAGTGGATTTAAGTATTATTTCTCGCTACTTCTTAGTTAAAATAAATTACTTTAAATCCTTTCTGTTATTTTACAACAAGCCACTGGGAAGCTTGTTTACGTAGTAGTGCATTTAACTGTAGTAATGTAATCCAGCTAACGGCTTCCTCATTTGAGGAAGCTGTTCACGTGTTACAGCTAACGGGAGCATAGCTGTTTATATACATATTTTATACCATAAGAGTAAATTATACCCGCTCTTCAGCAGAATTATTTTGTTTACAAGCAAACGAAATGCTACTTTTAAAGGGTGTGAAATAAATTAAAAAGGAACCCTAGACTAGATCATATTTGTTTCTTATATTGCCAAGTATTATTATTTTAGTCAACGTTCAGTTGTGATAAGTTTCTGATTTTGTGTTACCTTAAGGCATTTGTTAGGGGACACTGCAGGGAAATCTGCAGCCTGCGTGGGTAAAAGAACAAGAAATTATGTCCCAGTTATTAAATGGCTAGTAAATCATATTTGGCATTTTGTTGTGGTACAGAATATTAGCCAATTTTTAGCCCTCTGGAATGCCTGTGTGTTTGTTTGAATATGTAAAAAAGAAATGGGAAAACCTTAAAAAGAAAAGTAAGATACATTTACAACAGCAAGATTCATATTGAATCAGAACAGTTTAAGGTTATGTTAATGTAATGATATGCTTTTATGTTTTGTAGGATTTGAAATGTCGTAAGACAGGGGTTTAACTACATAAACTCAACCTACAAGTTATAAACCACATTAATGACAATGAAAACATAGCAAATGGAGGAACAGGTAAAGAGATCAATCTGTCCATCTATTTATAACTACTGTATATACACAAAGTGTCAGGGACATGGCCAACAAAATCCAGGTCAGTTAGCAGTAATCATGTTCCTTAAGGGCAATGACAGGCAGGCACCACTGGAGCGGACACAGATGCAGAGAGGGCTCCTCTAAAGTTCTCTGCTGATGTTTATCCCCTAGATTCTAGTATTTCCCAGCAGGTTCTACATGCTCCACAACACCAGCTTCGAGGATCACTGTTGTCAATGCAGAGCTGACTTCAAGGGCCTTTTTTTTTTTTTATAAAGACAGAGACACAGAGACAGAGAGAGAGAGAGAGAGAGAGAGAGAGCCAGCGAGTCTTCATTCCAAACGACCTCTCAATTATGTTATATGCTTTTATGTTTTGTAGGATTTTAAATATCCTAAGACAGTCAGCACTCAGGGTGGGAAGGCCAGAGCAGCATAATATACCAGCTAGTAAATTACCTCAATGTCCTTTGACCAGCCATGAGCCACATCTATTTGTAGGGCAGCAATTGACAGGCGACAGAGACAAAGGTCAGAGACAATATGATGATGGGGACATTGGTATTGATGCGGCAATTAGATGGGACTGTTCTTAGAGTGTGAAAAACGAAAATTACTAACTTTAATAATATAATAAAATACACGTATATATTAAGTATATCCTGCTTTTATTTCTCTTCGCGTGTGATATTGAAAACAAATTGTGGACAAAATGTACTAAATATTTCATCATCTTGATACAGTTATATACACGCCATCAGACTAATTCAATACATTACGGCGCCTCTGACCAATAAATTAACTACCTTAATACATTTTTAAACATGGTTTCCCATCGGGAAAATAAAAGGCATATGGATTTAGATACTACTTTTCTGGTCAAAATAATTTTTTGCAATTGTACGGTTAACTACTTATGTAGCCATCATCATTCTATTGGAGTCATTTAGATTGAGATAAGATTTATGAGATTCACGTGGGTATGAGATTTATGAGATTGAGATTTATGTATCATAAGCCTAAACGTTTGATATCACATAGGCCTACCATATAATTAAATACGCATGCAGGTCTATATCATATTGTATAATTTGTATAATATATTTATTCATATCGTATAATTTATTTAATATTATTTAACTTTATTTTCTACAAACAGATAGTTTTGACTGATATTGGTTAATACAGTAAATACAGTAAAATAACATGGCAGCACGCCAGAAAGTCAGTGGTAAAATCGGCTTAGCCTGACAAGTTAGCCTTCCATAGTAACTGAGCTTGAACTATGTTGAGTTTGCTTTATGGAACCGAATAAACTGAAAATGAGGAGTAAGACTAACTGAAAGAAGCCTGGCTGATTTGGTAAATTCGCTTTATGGAACAGGGCTCTGATCACAAGTGGTCAACTCAAGACACATTCTAATGCCTGGCTGAACTGACGTACTTAGTACTGTCCACTTGTGATATGATCACCGAAGAGGAATGTTAATGCCAGGTGTCAACAGGTCCTCTGTTCTGTATAAGGCCATGATGAAAAGAGATTTAACCAAGGCTCTGGGTCACTTCTTTTGGGCTTGTTTTCTCAGACCTCTAGACCACTAGACTACCCTGCCCCACTAATATCAGTGCTGTAGTGTAATTCGAACTTCCACAAATACCCACTTGTAACTATCCCGTCCTCTCCTCCCCTTAGTGGAGAAAAATCTGGTTTTAATTCCAAGCAACGCAAATTCAATAGTAATAATGACATTAGATGACAGAGAGGGATGCCCTTCTTTTGTGAGGTAGTCTAAATATAATTTAATTATATAAAATATATATTTTTATAATGTATTAGGGTGCAAGAAAGTCTAGTGGTCTAGGTGTTAGACTCCCAGCAGGAAGGTCGGGGTTCAAGCCCCAGAATTGGCCTACCTGTAAGTACCCTTGAGCAAGGTGCCTAACCCCGTCTGCTCAATGTAAACGCAGCATGTAAACACAGTATGTAATTGTAAGTCGCTTTGGATAAAGGCGTCTACTAAATGACCTAATTGTAATTATTAATCTATTATTACAGGTTATAACAAAAACAAGCATAAGATCCTCAAATATATGCTATTAATAGTTACATGGTTCTAAATGTATTTTATTATAAATATATGGCTATGTTACACGCTCCCCCTTAGTGAATTAATTCTGTTTATGCTTTTCAAACTGAGTGGTTTCAAAATAATATGTTGCAGGCCTATTTATTGAGCCCGTTTACGTTGAGGCCGTGGTTGAGCTGCGGTTGATTAATTGGCTCGCGAGAGTTGACAACATTGGTTGAGAACCCCTGTAGCCTACTATTGTCTTTGTGAGTCTGCTGCTGCAACAGCGAAATATAATTAATGAAGCTCAATAACATTTCTAAATCCTACAGCGCTGATCACCATACCTTTGTCTTTTTGTAGTCACAGAGATATTCCACCTCATATTCGTCAATATTATGTCTGTTCACTCCTAGCTGTTTGCAGTGGAGTCTCTCACGGCGACACAATTCCTCCACTTCATCCCAGGAGAGCTTGCACGACACGCTACAACCTAAAATATTGGGAACTGTAGAAAGCACATGAGAAACGATGAGCCGTATAAACGGCAAATAACCATCAACGTAACAACATCATTTAGACACGCGCTGTAAACAACGTCTAGCCTAATTGTAATCATGACTTGGCGCGGAAACAACAACCGTAACCAGCGAGACAGCTCTCCAAAAGTTCTCTCTCTAGATATAAAAATTTTACTTTGTTGTTTTAAGTCACCACATAGGCTTGATGCGTGGTGACTTAAAACTAAGGAGCCGTCAAACAGCACGCATTGACATTTATTGCATCGAAACATGTGGTAAACGGTAACGTTACAAACTATAAGCGCTTGATGTCATCGTTATGTCTCCGTTTTTTTAACCACTCCGTCCATCGCTGCTAACAAGACATTGTTAGCTTCGAAGCTAACTCTGATGTTCGTTGTTTTTAAAATAATACGTTTACGCTACGTAAAGTTACGTGCCATTTAAACAATGAATCTAAATTCAAACGCCTCATTCTTATGTTACCTTTCAAATTTTCCGCCATGTTTCCCCGCATAGCCGCCAAAATAAGAGCATTGCATTGGCGAGGAGATGCCTAACAGGAAGTGAACGTTCACGGACAGTTTTTGGACAAGCGCCACCTATTGGTCCGGGCTCAGACAAAAATAAAAGTGCAGAGGAATTCGACAGACCATGTGACAGACACAACAAACACGTTTATAACACTTGTATATAGATAGATAGATAGATAGATAGATAGATAGATAGATAGAGAGAGACCATTTAAGATGTTCTTCAAATGTATTTTATTCAAATGCATCTGATGCCATATTTTTTTGTCCGCTGTCACTTAAAATACTGTAGTTATTTATTTGACAATTTAGTAATTTAGCAGAATCTTTTATTGAAAGCAACCAACCGTAAACAACTTCCTAAGAAGACACACTACTCTGTGATTAAACTTTATATTTGTGACTATTTTTAACTACAGCTCAGTGTATCCATGAATAAAAAGTCAAATACAGCCTACATAGTGTTAGCTTATCATCCTGTCAAGCAAAATTAGTCTTTGAATGAATTCTCTTCAAAAGAACTTGTGCAGTTCATCTTCGTTAAAATAATTCAAACATTTGTCATTTAAATAAATATTAATGTTAGGTCTATTGGTAATGGTTTATATTTTGATTATTGCAAACAGAAAGAGTTATTTAAAAGAACCAGTCATAGTCAAATCACAGGTTCTCTGATGAAAACAGTCAAACAACAGTCACATTGTTAGATAGATCATCGTTATTATCAGACATGACATTTATCTTTGTTCTAACCAATGAGTTATCCCCTGAAGGATTAGGCTCCACCTGTCTCCCTGACCTTCCTGACTCGTGAGGCTTGTGTTGAAGAGGGAAGGGGAAGTGATCAAGTGGTGCATGCTCAATTTTACACAGACTGTCCTCACTATCACTGTTGCAACCGGGATTAGAGGCTTCACTGAAGCGTTCCACAGGCCAAGGCACCTTCAATGGAATGCTGGGGTTACAGTGTGGGCCCGTTGTTTGAACAGCTTCTGTTTGAACTGCCTTTTCCAATAGCTGAGCTCTGATTGGCCTCACCTCCAAGCCTAACCCATCTTCTGCACTGGGTTCCACTTTACGAAATGTGTGCCGGGCATAAAGGCCAATGCAAAACATCTCCACAATCACAGAGTAGTGGTAGATTACTGAAGTAGGAGAGAGGAAATACAATGTAAATACAGCAAAGTAAAGCATTTTTCCTTGAAAATCCTTAGTCAATCTCAAATTAACTTTTTATGGAGATTTCATATTCAAATATAACAATGGAATGACTATTATAAACTACGAAGTACCAAGGTGTTTAAAGCAATATGGACGTTTTTTGTATGTTCTTCGACTGTAGTGATCTTCCTACTGTACCAATGGCTAGAATTGACTTTAACTTAGTTTGAATAGCCGAGGTGGACAAACCACCAGAAATTAAAAATCCTGTAACAGGTTTCCTTCAATTATGCAGTGCTATAGCGCTCCAGCAGGGTTTTAGTAAATAGGTTGTATACCTTGTAACAAGTTTTATTTGGAATGGAATTTGACCACAAACTTCTTTTTTTGCTATCGTTTGTGCAATTTCGACCTGCTTTACATTTTAGCTGGATGTACAGATGGGTGACAAATTAAAGAAAAAAACTGAATAAATTATTGGAGGAAGATAACAAATGCAGATGCTTCCATATGTGTGTACTGCATTAAGCAATTAACATCCAATCATACTCTGTGGCATGTATAAAAATGCTGAGCAGGCCCAGTTGATGTGTCGGTGTCGGATCAAGATGGTCATAGGAAAAGTGATTTTGAAAGAGGGTTCATTATTGGTGCATGGATGGCAGGAGCTTCAGTAAAAAAGACAACTGGCTAGTGTTTCAAGAGCAACTTGTGACTGAGAATGTCAATGAACAGCCAGTTGAGAAATACACAGAGGGGGAAATTATGGTAGGGTTGCAGTGTATATACCCTTCATTACAAGACAAATGCACATTTGAGAGTACAGGCCATAGGCAGTGCTCTGCAGAGATGTGGAAAAAAAGTGATCCTTCACCATATTCTCAAGAAGTGGGTGAGTGCATGTGTGGCATGCACTCACCAACGGTACAGGCCTGAATGCTTGACCCCTACAGTGAGGAGGTCGGGAGGTTCTGTTATGCTGTGGGGGTCCACTTGTCCCCTTAGAGGGACACTGCAAATCATCAATCAGTGAGTGATCATCTATCTCATGGTGAAACATTTCTATCCTGATGGGAGTGGTCTCTTCCAGGATGACAATGCCCCCATCCACAGGGCACGAGGGGTAACTGAATGGTTTGATGAGTATTAAAATTATTTAAATGCAATAGCCTTTCGCAGTCACCAGATCTCAACCAAATTGTACACCTTTGAGACCATGTTAGACAGCGCTCTCCACCACCATCATCAAAACACCAAATGAGGAAATATTGTTTGGAAGAATAGTGTTCCATACTTTCAGTGGAGTTCCAGAGACTCGTAGAATCTATGCCAAGGCACACTGAAGTTGTTCTGGCAGCTCGTGGTGGCCCAACACCTGCTGAGATACTTTATGTTGATTTTTCTTAAAATTTTTCACCCATCTGTATGTTTTTGAGACGCAAAAAAATTTGATGTAAAAAAATATATATATATATCTTCACAGCATCCAGAAAGTACTGGCAGTATAAGAACTTATATCTAGGTAAGGAATGTATACAGTCATATTCTAATAACATGGTCAGTGTTTTTATTAGTCTATTTTTTCTTGCATGCCATGTAGATTCTGCTATAGATTTCTTCTAAGCTATAAACTGGATAGCAAGCTATTCTTATAGCTGTCACTTACACTGGGACCTTGCAAGAACAGAGAACGGTGGGGTGCAGGGTATGATCTCCAGAGCTCCCATGGTCTCCAAGATGCCGCTCTGCAGGCCACACAGCACCAAAACCACAATAATGCAGATAAATTTGGCCCTCAGCCCATAGCCATGCAATGTCCTCTTAGTGGCTTTGTAAAACAACAGGTGGCCATAAAACGACAAAAACGTTGATACACCTATGATGGCGTTCACATACAAATTGGGATTGAGTGAATCAACCTTGAGAAAAAAAAAATAAAGACATCAGTGACGGCATTTTAGGAGCGTGTATGCATATGTATGGCATTTGAAACAATTATTTTCACATGTAACCTGTTTACTTGCACACAAAAGTCTGATTACAATGTAGCTTAAGAAAGGTAGTCTAGATGAGCGATTCTCATTTAACCCTGACCCCCATTAAGAGGTGGTTCATTGCTTGCATGAATGCATGAGGGTGGCATGCTGTGGTAATAGCATAATATAAAGTATAAACATTTTTGAAATTCATATAAAAAAAAGCACCCGTCATTGGGTGGTCCTGACCCACGGTTTGTGAACCACTGGCCTATAGGCAAGATTTAGAGAAATCAACTCATTCCACTCATGCAATCCAGGAAATCTGATTGCTTGCTAGCACAAGAAAATTGATAATATGGATGCCTTCTAATCCACCCTAGTGTAAAAGGATGTCACAGAGGCAAAGAATAGGTTATTCATTCACTCAATTTCACTTTGAAAGATAATGGTGTCTTTAAACATGAGAATAAAAAGATTTAATGTGAATGTGTTTTACTCACATCTCCATAGTCATACTGTTCATCTGTCCACAAGACCAGAGTGACAAAAAACAAGATGCTTCGGACCATTGATAGTTGGAGAACGGCTGCCATCATCCAATCAAGGCTGCTCCTGTATAGAGCGCATTCACTTTTTAATGGATTTTGGAAATACTGTAGTAGAATCGGATAAATAAATAGATTAAGGATATATAATATATGAGTAATATATTACCAATATAATACCAAGTCACTTCTGGTCACTGTACCTGTTGATGGCTATCATCGGAAGGCAGCAGCAACAGCAACATGGAAAAGGATCTGGAGATACTTGTTCCCCAGCCAAGATGTTCAGCATGCGTGCTTTGCCACCGAAGAAGTCTGTGATCAGTCCCATAAACTTCAACAGAGTGAAGGAATGGTATCTGCACAGATAGATGCCCGCCCACACAGTATCATTCACATATACAATGTTTTTTTTAATTAAAAATAAAGTAGATAATCGGGTTAACTCACAGTGAAGCTATAAAGTTGCACAGAGAGGACGAACGGGGAATGTAGAGTGCTATAATGGAGGTCAATGCAAATACCTTAAAATAAACACAACCGTAAGTGCCCTGAATAAGTAAGATTTCTTCCTTTTCGGACCTTTCTTAAGGTTTTTGGGAGTTCATATCACTGGGGTATCACTCATCTAAAAATAAGGTTGATATAAATAAACATGATTTGGCTTTTTTTTGGAGAAAGCTGTTTCTCCAAAACAGCTTTGTGCTGACCGCACTGTAAAACAAGACAAAGAAATATTTAAATAAATACATGTCTAATTTGGAATGATACTTTCCCTCCACCATGGAGGCCGCCATGTTTACCAATAATGTTAGCGTTGGTACAGCTGCATTTCTGTCAGTAGGTGTCAGTATATAGTCCAAAAAGCTGCTTTTGGGGTAAACCTGCGTAGGGGAACTTGAACTTTTGTTTAAGTCTGTTTTCTTACATCAATATAACACATACAAGTAGAGACTGTAATAAGCTTCCTAGCCTTCAATAATGCTTTAAAGCTCTTGGAAACCCACAATTGTATTTTGAGTTATTTTGAGAAATTTGGTCCGGAACAATGCTGCAAATTTGCTGAGGTCAGTAAACTTCATATACTCATAAGAATGAATGATATAAAGAAGGTGTAGGTTGTCCAATCCAAACAGGTGCAACAAAACTAAGATAAACAGGGTCTGTTCACACACCTGAGAAGATGTCAAATGAGGCTACACGTGTGTGGGTTTTCGACATAAATATAATGGAATTCATGGATGCACCTTTAACGTGCAATAAAAAAAAAATGCAATATAGAATTATGGTGTTACCGGGTACATTCCTAAAATCCACAAGTACAGTTGTCGTCGCCTTGCCGAAGAAACACGGCGTAGGAAGAAGCCCACCTCCTCCAGAAACACAGCCAGTAAAATAACAGCCAAACCAACAGGGATGAGAAACAGCCAGAGCTCGTCCTTTATGACTGATTAAAACCAATGGCATTATTAGTATTATGGATCATGGATATATCAGGTTCAAGTCAAAGGTTATTCTTTTTAGTCCAATTTTGTTTAGATTAATGTATAAATGACAATAGTACTCCACAGCCGGGTAGCATGAAGTTTTACTCAATAACCATATGATTTAATAACATTATATCTTACTCTGATTTTACTTAGATGGTTTACAACTTTTAATCATTGTAACTGGCCCATCTTACCACTGAAGATTTGTGAGGAAAGAGGGATCTCAGGGCCAATCCAGCTGCAATTAGTCCTTCTTTCCATTTTCTCCAGCAAGACCAAACCCCAAAGCCTGTAGTGAGATTATCAGCAACCACAAATGTATGAACAAGCAGATTCATACATCTCTCCTGTAATTAGACGAGGCTAGAAAATAACCACTTCAATTTTTTTTTATAAAAGGATGATTCTTAAGAAAGTCTAGTCTTGCCAGTTCCGTGTTGGCCTACCGTCTCCGTCCAATTGCTTTGTAACAGAAGTTATTAATAATTTACTAGATACAGGTAAGTAGACAAGTAGGGATCCAAGTCCATTCTGAGACAAGGTTTGGCTCTATAAATGAAGCAAGTAATAAATTATGAGATACATATCTGTCTTTGTTTGAATATAAACATCTGCCAAATTACCTAATTGTAGAGGGAGGAGTGAAACTTTAAAATTATTTGTGTAACCCTGATTCTCTGAGTACTATGAGTGAAACATCAAACACCAGCCCTGGCTGGTGTTTGTGACATCAGTGTCAGGTGCCACCTTCCAATGAATTACCTACTCTGCATTGGTACATCAAATGCAAAGTGAGAAGAGGTACAGTAGGTTTTCTTGAATATTAAAGAAAAATTGAGTCTGCTCCACTATGGATCCCATGTTCAATATAGCAGGCCAAACTTGGATCCAGTACAATCTTGCAGAGAGGCGAGGACCAGTAGCACAAATACCCTATATAGATATCCTCCAGCATTTTTCCAGGCTAGGTGCAGAAGACATCTGGAGACCATTTGGGGCCTGCAAGACTGAACTGGTCTGAATATAAGCGATTATAGCCACAATTCAATTATTTGTACAAACAAACTGTCCATATATTGTCAGTCCTGTCCATATACTGTATATATACACACCGTTGAGCCTAAAAAAATAAAAATAACGTAGATTATCTTGTCAGCCCATGTCTAAGTCTGTAAATATATTAGTAAGCAAAAGGTACGCAAACAGTCAGTTCGCGTAGTCAAAGTGTTAAATGCGGGAGAAATGGGCAGGTGTAAAGACCTGAGCAACAAGGCTCAAAACGTTATGGCTAGATAACTTCATTAGCAGAATCTCCAAAACGGCAAGGGTTGTGGGGTGCTCCTGGTCAGTATTGGTGAATACTAGGGCTGTGTAAAAAAATACAAAATTAAATTGATACTACTTAGTATCTCAAATATTTTTTTCACGATATACTATTTTTTAGTATCCATACATAACTACTATACTATAAAAAAAATTACACATGGAAAATATCCAGAACAAGACAGGGAATAGATATACAAAATTAAGGATATAATTAAATAATCAATACATTATTCATGTTCTAAACAGATTTAAAACTCAGTGTGCAATGTAAATAGTGTTCAAATAAATTGGAATGGAAATTTTTTATTGAATTAATTTTTATATATACACTCACCTAAAGGATTATTAGGAACACCTGTTAAATTTCTCATTAATGCAATTATCTAATCAACCATTCAC
>JAOEHI010002681.1:560-11427 GCA_025447815.1 Percopsis transmontana
TCAGACACAACACTGCAGACGGCACAGGACACAACTGACTTCAGACACAACACTGCAGACGGCACAGGACACAACTGGCTTCAGACACAACACTGCAGACGGCACAGGACACAACTGACTTCAGACACAACACTGCAGACGGCACAGGACACAACTGACTTCAGACACAACACTGCAGACGGCACAGGACCTCAGACACAACAACACCACTCATGACTGACTGGTATTACTGGTGTCTGGGCAAACCACCCACTTTATATTGGAACACCCTGGAGATAAGGCTAGCAGACTCTTAAAACACACACCGTTCTTATTATGTATCCTTTTCTTATCCTTTATACTACAGTACTTTAATTGTTTACTTTAATTATTTGTATTCTTATTTATATTTTTCATATTTTTGTAATTATTGGTAAGTAATAAGTAATAAGTAATAATGTTTTCTTATTATTATTCTTTCATTGAAGTCAATTGCAACCCCTTAATCGTACGATCAAGTCCAACGCACATGTCCCTATGACGCTCAAGACATTTAGTGGGTGTGGCTTTCCATTAACCTACAATGGCAATGAAAACCGCCAAATAGGAAGTGACACTGTATTTTAGACACGCCTCATCCGATTGACAGGTAACTTGACAGATGACTTCCCCTCCGTGTCCTGATGCTACCCAAGACGTTTCATGGCAGTGTTGCCTGTCGTTTTTGAACAGCGCCCCCTATAAGTTCAAAACTCAATTCACGTTTCTGCTCATAACCTTTGAAATCTTTAACTGATTTTCAAAAATCTCATATCTCCAGAAAACGAGTGATTTTCAAAACGTTGCGTAGCAATGATTATTATGATTATATTATTATTATAATGATTTTAAAATAGTGTGTGTTACACAAGACAAAAATAAATGTAAAGCATGTAAAAAAAAAAGCGTGTGCATGTGTGTGAATGTAGGTGTGTGCGTATGCGTGCATGTGCGTGTGTGTAGGTGTGGGTTCATGTGCGTGTGTGCAGGTGTGGGTGCGTGTGTGTGTGTGCGTGCGTGCTCACACGCCCTCTGAGCTGTGCAGGCTGGTCTGGCTCGGCCAGGCTCTGACAGGCGTGCTCCCTTCATCCTCGTCATCCTCACTCTGGGAGTGCTGCCTCTTGCTGTCAAAAATACGGACAGGAGACACAGAGCTGTGACATCATCGAAATAGCTTCTGCTGAAAGTAGTTCCTCTCAACCCAAGGATGTCATGGTAATATGGTGAGATACAACACTGATGCTAAAGTATTATGTATGTATACCCTACATATGGAAATACTACCACTGTCTACAGTACTACTGCAGTATAAATACTAACATGTATACGCTACATGTGGAAATACTACCCCTGTCTACTGTACTACTGCAGTATAAATACTAACATCTATACACTACATATGGAAATACCCTGCCCAAAATTAAATATCACATAAGTCACATAAATTATACTAGATCACACACGATATGTTTAAATAATAAATTTCGAAATAATACATTACATTTCAAATGATGAGTGGTGCATTTAAATGGATGGATGCAGTTTACCATAGACTATTCTACTAACCAGAATTGTCTGTGATGTTTCTTTTGTAACCTTTTCCTCAAACCAAGTGACAGTACTGTTTATTGACACTAGGAGTTGCTCACACTGCAGAAACGTCTATCTGAATAGGACCAGTTTGTGGCAAAGTCTAGTCTAACCCTAATTAATTAACAGGATTAATGCTGGTACATTTGGATGAAATACTGCATTCAAAACAAGATGCCATGTAGCTTGCAACAGTGCTTAAACAAATGAATACAATAGATGCAGTGGTCTTTAGTGAATTGTGACTGGACAAGAAGCACGAGACGATGGCTGGATTAGTGGAGAACTAAATGATGGAGAGACTAAATGATAGACATAACATGTACGGCAGACTCCTTACATCTTTGTCCAAACAGTCCTACGATTCCTTCCATTACTGACACATGGAGAGCAGGGATTTAAGTGTATGCGTGTGGGTATGGGTGTGTGTGTGTGTGTGCGTGTGTGTGAGTGGAAAACAAACAGAAGGAGAGAGCAGTTCATTTAGCAGGGTGAACAGTCACATGAAATCACAGTCTATTCACAGTCTATTGATGTTCTCTCTCTCTCTCTATTCTTACTCTGTTTCTGTCACTTTACTGCAGAGGCCAAGCATGAGGGAAGAGAAGAAAAACATCACAGATTAGTACACAAGCCCTGCTATATGCAAGTGGCACTAATTGAGGTTACAAATTAAATAGTATTTTTAGTACACAAAGTCAAATTAACCTTTTTTTTTAAATCATCAACACTCTGTATTTGTATTATATGTTAAGTTGAAAAGGTTAGATTGAAAGTGCTGAGAAAAAATTGTTCCACAAATCAAGCGGATGCAGGGATGACCGAACCTCTGGCGTCCTCCTTTAGGAGTGACCGGGACAGTGAGGGTCTTTATCTTGGGGTCCTGGGGGATCACAATCTGGGGGATCCCTGCTCCTCGCCCCACCCCTCCTCCTCTCTCGTGGTGGGAATCCACATCTTCTACGTTGACGGCAGGGTGAAGGCTGAGAGCTGAGCTCCCTGCAGAGGTCAGTAAACACACACACACACGCTTTGATAAGGCATTGTGTGAGACATTTTCTGTGTGATTATAGTTTTAAAGGGGTAGTGTGTTACTGTATGTGACCACCGGGGGCAAAGCTGTGCCAAGCTGGGTCCCTCAGTACCACACACACAAAACGTGCATGTGCATGCGGAGGTTAATTGCATGCCTTCAATGTACATCCACTGGATGGATTGATAAACATGACTGAGGTATGGGGACACTGGATGTGATCCTCTATAAGTAGCACACAAAGAGGATTTTACTGCCATAGGAAATTAGCTATGAACAGACTCAAATGAGAATCAACAGGAATTTAAACCTCAGGAAAACCTTATAAAAAAGAAATGCTTGGTTTAAATGAGGGGGGCTTGGAGGCCCGCTCGTCATACTAATACTCATGTTCAGAAGAAACCATAATAATAGGATGCTAGCTATCTGTAGTCATCAACTGACGCGACACAAAATGATAAGCTAACCAGCTTACTAGTAATAGACTACCGGGCTATCTCAACTACTACTGTGGCCTTTGAGATTAAATAAGCTCAGAGGAAGACCCACGGAAGGCCCAGAATGGGTACCGGGCTTATACTGTAGGCCTACTGTAGGTTCCCGGGCTTAAGCTTAGGCGGAAACGGGGATACCGTAACAGGATTTGGATGTGTGTGCCAGATAGCTGTCTGTCTAGCTAGCTTACTGTCTATAGCTGTCTTTCTATAGGTGTCTGTCTCACTAGCTGTCGTTCTAGCTAGCTCTCGTTCTTGCTAGCTGTCTGTCTATAGCTGCCCATAGCTGCCCATAGCTGTCTTTCTATAGCTGCCTGTCTCGCTAGCTGTCTTTCAAGCTAGCTGTCTGTCTATAGCTGCTTATAGCTGTCTATTAAGTAGCTGTCTATTGTTGTCTATAGCTGTCTTTCTATAGCTGTCTGTCTATAGCTGCCTCTAGTTGTCCATAACTGTCTATAGCACCCTTATAGCAGTGTATAGCTGTCTACAGTTGTCTATAGCTATCTATAATATTTGTCTAGCTGCCTATAGCTGACTATAGCTGTCTAGTTGTCTACAGCTGTCTAGTTGTCTATAGCTGTTGCCGCTGCTGTGGGTTCACCTGAGGGTTTGGCTGACAGGTCTGGGTCATCCTCGATGTAGAAGGCTGGGTTGGACACCCCAGACAGCAGGCTAGGGAGGGAGCTGAGCTGCTTGGCTGTCAGACCGATGATGGGGGGCAGGCGGGGGTAGGAGGGCACGTTGGGCAGGTCCAGGGTGCTCCCACAGGGGGAGGAGGGTGATGGGGAGCGGGACCTGAGGAAGGGGTAGGGGTGGTGGTGGTGGTGGTGGTGGGGGGGTGGGAGAGTGGGCGGGTGGACTATCTGGCTGAGCTCTACATCCGGTTGGTTCTGTTGCTGCTGCTGGTTCTGCTGTTGCTGTTTCTTAGGCATCCTGGGGCATGAGGCTGTTGAGGCGGTTCTGGACGTTGAGGTAGTACTGCTGGGCCCGGTCGGACAGCTGGGACAGCTTCTGGGGGACAGAGGACAGAGTCTGGGAGATAGCGGACACCCCCAGGGGCATGGAGAGGCCCAGGAATGGCCCGGAGCTGCTGGCCCACTCGGAGTGCGTCGGGAGCAGTTTGGTCAGCGTCTGGTAGACGCTCCGCGGGAACTGGGTAAGGCGGATCTGGGAGAGCTCCTGGCGCAGCTCGGGGGGCAGGGAGGGCAGGTGCTTGGTGACGTCGGACAGCTGGGTGGGCAGCGCGGGCATGGGGGGTATCTTGGTGGGGGTGAGGCCGTTCTCCTTGAAGAAGGCATTGATGTTGTCACAGCACTCGGAGGCGTGAGGGATGCGCTTCAGACAGCTCTTAAACGCATCACAGCTGGCTAGGAGACAGGACAGTCAGATAGACAGGTAGACAGGCTGAAGGAGGAAGGACAACACAGACAGACAGACAGATAAAACAGTACATACCACTGTGTCCCTCTACAGAAGCAGCCTCCTAAAAATAACAAAAAAAAAAGATGTTGAATGGCAGGAGATTACGTAACTAGTTTGGTATTAAGCCATAATGAAAAGGTTTTAATTTTGTCATGTGAGGCATAGAAGAAATTACCTTGGCATTGTTGTCAGCGTCGGTGGCGTCTGCTGCACTCTGCGGTTGCTGGGTTATGGGTTCAGCTTCTGACTTGACCTCGCTGGTCTCTGGTTCTGGTTCCGCTCCAGAGGTTTTATCAGCCTCTGAAGTTGGGGGAAGGGAAGGGGTGGTCCTCTCTGACTCTGCCTCCTCGGGCTCAGGATCTGTTGAATATTCAAATTAGACAGTTATAATAATGACATACACATTTGGTGTCAAAGACTAGATAGGTACGCTTTGCTGTTTTGGGTTGTGCATTAATGCGTGCTCAAACAGGTTGTGTGATCAGCCAATCATGTCCCAGACCGTTTAAACTGCTGTGCTGACCAGCTATTGGTCAGCCATCAGGCTCCAGCTAACCAACACAAACTAACCTTATTTACAACCTAAGTGTTCTTATTTTTATCCTGTATATTTATTTTAGTATATTTATGTAAATATCTTGCACGTCTGTATAGCTTGTTGTCTTGTGTTTGCAGAGTCTAAGGTGCACTTCGACCCAGCATTTTATCCTCATCTCATTTCTGCTGCTCTGTAATGTCTATTTGACAAATACACATTGAACTTGAACTACAAGTCATAGCACAGCATGCGGCATTCGTCTTGCTTTCAAACCACAATCTACCAGCAACAAGGTAATTTTACAGTTCACTGTATTTAGTCCCCAACAGTCAGTAAGTGTCTAATGTGTGATGTAAGTGTATAAACAGTTCGTGTCCCAGTGGGGGGTGCTATACTCTATTTAGTTCTGCCTATCCTCTTTGGTGGACCAACCGCTGCTGTCTGACACGCCTCATTACCTATGTCGCACCTAGACATCAGATTATAAAAACAGGTGAAACGGAGGCTGTCGTGAATGGGCAGTAGGCTGGATCATTATTGGATTACCTCAATCAGAGAAAAATAACCGCCAGAAGGACCATTTGTTAAGATGGGAGAGTTTTAGACTGAAGCTTTAAATGATGCTCTCAGTACCTGGCTCCTCTTGTTCTTCTTGTTCCTCTTGTTCCTCTGGCTGTTCTTCTTGTTCCTCTTGTTCCTCTGGCTGTTCTTCTTGTTCTTCTTGTTCCTCTGGCTGTTCTTGTTCCTCTGGTTCCTTTTGTTTCTGTTGTTCTTCGCTCCTCTCCTGTTCTACTGGTGATTCTGATTCCTCTCTCTCCTCTTCAGCAGGGCTGTCTTCTCTGTTACAGGGTGGGGGGACAGAAAGTTGGACAACTGAACAATGGGTGTGTATCTTTCTATAGCTGTCTGTGTGTGTGTGTGTGTGTGTGTGTGTGTGTGTGTGTGTGTATGTGTGTGATAAGGGAATGACAAAAGTGTCTCAATGATATCAGCCCAAACTAATCCATTATTAATTTAAGAAAAAATAAAGCTTTAGTTAATGGAATCTACTGGCTAAACACATGTAACAACATATGTTCATAATAATATTAGCACTAACATAGAAGCACTAACATAATTCCTGCATTTTCTCTGGAAATGTAAATTATACATATACGATTGCAAGGATATTGCGTGAATCAAAGCACAACAAATGTAACGTTAGGCTACAACACACGGTAATTACTTGCAGAGCAACAACCAATATTACGTGAATTCCTTAGTAATAATTACACAAGCAATATCACAGGCTATACCCGCGCGTTGAGGATATAACACTTGTGTTTATGTTCAGCGCAAAAAGAGAAAGAACGAATAACGGCTTACATAAACGGGCTCGTGGACGTGCGCCATCCTTTCCCCGTGTCTCCGAACTGGAAACAGCAGAACGCGCGCACGGTTACCCTGGGAACCGCCGAGATGGGTCGGCCGTTGTCAAGGAAGCGATGCTGTTGCTATAGCGGAAAACAGGGCTGAAGTGACGCGCGGCGCAGATAACAAGCCCCCGGGAGTCACCAGTTGACTCAACGGCCCGAAATGCTCGCTGACATACTAATTACACGCTAATAAACGATTACAGTGAGTGCTTTATCACTGGTAAGGCTTGTTACCATGCTGGCTGTTAGCAAAGCGCCTTCGGGGCATCGCATAGATTCTCGTTAGCCTGCCAATGAATCAATTTGTAATTTGTAAACACATTCTAACATTTCAGTTTTAACCACCTCATCTATTGTCTAAGTTTGACAATAGACCTACACCCTTTAAAGTTGTTAAAGGCTAAAGCAGTGGTTTTGGTTAGCTTGCGATTGAAATGTAGTTTGTCCAGGAAAATAATACAAAAATATCTTGTTAAAGATAGCAGGCCTATAGTAAAAATATTAATAGAATCTATTAATAGAATCTTATATACATTTTATATATTTTTAATAATAAAATGAAACTTGTTTTGTACGAACGAAAGCGGGGCCAACCAGGGGCGTCATCTGCACTGTTAAACATCAGGGGCTGAGCCCAGATTCTTCGGGACATGGATATGATAGTGTGTGTGTGGCGGACCGTGACTCTCGACACTGGGCCGTCAGTGTTACCACAAGTAAGAAAAAATTGCCGTATGCGCTCAGAACCAGTGCGCAATGCACAAATTAACGTATATAGTAAAGCTAACCTCACACACACATAGGCCTACTGTTCGGGTGCGCATAGTGCATAGGACCTATGCTAGTAAATGCTGGGGTGAGGTCACGTCACGCCTCGTGAACTTCAAACAAACTGTAGCAATATTATCGCGCTGTTCTTAAACCCGCGAGACAGGCTGCGTCATGAACATTATTGCATATTCATACAGGAAATATTTATGTTGTTGTTGTTGTTGTTTTTGTTGAACTGCAACTAAACTTTGTGTTGCATACATTTAAAATTACATTTGGGGCTACAGTCAAAACATTCGGGGCTGAAGCCTCGGAAATTACCTGGCGATGCCGACGGGCCCAACCGATCAGGGGGTCCAGACTAGCTTTACTACATGTACCGTTGATTTGTTCTGAGCGCATATGGCACATTTTTTTACTTGTGGTAACACTGAGGGCCCAGTGTCACGGTCCGGCTACACACACACTATCATACAGCTATGTCACGAAGAATCTGGGCTCAGCCCCGGATGTTTAACAGTTGACGCCCCTGGTCCAGACGCCAACTTTGGGAAACAGCTGGTTCATGGACAGACTAGTTGAAACACTCACTACAGCACGATATTTCAGGCAAGTGGTTTTAATGAATTCCTTACTACTCATTTGATAACAATTGATTCATATTTTCTTACTCTTTGTTTTTACCCCAACTGCATTCTGCCTCATGTTCCTCGTCTTCTAGCACCTGCAACCTGGTCATAGTGAACAGTGTGACATCACATGACAGAAGAACATCACAACACACAGTGTGACATCACAATACACAGTGTTCTATCACATCACAGTATGACATCACAACACGACAGCGGGACACCACATGGCAGTATGACCTCACAATACAGTGCGACGTCACATTGTGTATGACTTCACAACACAATGTGGCATCATAATACATAATCATAATACACAACTCGACATCAAATGACAGTATGACATCACAACATGCAGCGGAACAGCACAACAATGTGACACCACATGACAGTATGACAGCACACCAAACAATGTGACCTCACCGTGTGACATCACTGGGTGAGGTCACAGACACACAACAGTCAGAGTGTTGCCCACATGTACCCCAGAACCTCCCAAATGCCCAAATGTAGTCAAACACTGGCTATGATAACAACATATAACAAATACGGTACAGGAAGACAGCAGAGTAGGATCATATCAGTATTCATCTGCCCCGCTTATACCAGGGTAAAGTGAGTTTTATATTGGAAGGTGAATTCTGAAAAGCGATCAGGCTGAATCCATCTCCCAATAAAAAACTACACTCCACGTCACCCTGCCATCATGTCACCGTGGGGAACGTGTCTTACTCCTCTTCCTGACTCCCCAGGGACAGTTTAATGGACCCTCCCTCCGCAGCCATCTGTCTGATGGCCATCTCCGCCGTGCGCCATGCCACCTCCTCCGCCACGCGGGCCATTTCCGAGCGTTCCTGCAGGAGGCTGCAGAGGAACACCTCATCTTACACTGATGATCTGCCACAGGTTACTGTTGTGGAAATGTATAGAGTGATCTACTACAACCTTCATAGTGGTGCCAATTTGGCTGCAACTGCACTCTGAATGATTTTGTAAACTACAATTATTTTTACTTTTGTAATATAAATCACTTTAAGAGAGAGAGAGAGAGAGAGAGAGAGAGAGAGAGAGAGAGAGCAGTGTTTATTACCACAGGAACTCTCTTGTTGATACATAAATGGCATCACTTCCTGTGCGGCCTGTGTTCCTTCCACTGTACTATTGAGTGCAGATACACTTGTATGGTCCAATCAAAAGGGGTCTTACTTAGGGGGCGTGACAACTCTCATGCGTACAGCAGGTAAAAAGTGCTATCTGATTTAATCTGATGCACCTTTAAAAGGTTTCTAACACTTGCCACTAATTTGAGGGCTGGCGGTTCGAGCCTCTCTGAAGGCCGGCCATTTCCATCGCTTACCGCTCTTCCATGGTTGCCAAGGCAGCGCCTTCAGCCTCCCTCTTGATGCTGTCAAGGAACGGCGTCCAGCGGCCGGTTTGGGTCTCTGCGTCCTCGTGAGATGTTTTTGATGTTCCTTCTGGCGTGGGGGCTTCGGGCTCGGTTGCGTGCTCCTGCAGGAGCTCCGCAGGTGTGTGTTGTTGTTGTTGTTGTTGCTGTACTGGTGGGTTCCCATTGTGTGTGTGCTGGGACTCCTGGTCCAAATCCACATCTTCCAGGACCATGTCTGGCTTCAGCTGGGTCTGGGTGGAAGCTGTGGGAGGGTTAAGATGAACAAAAGCCTGCTCCGTGTGGACGTGGCCACATATTGACATGCGCCTCCCACAGGGTTACTGGAGGTGACTTTATTGAATGCTCCGGAACAGAGTAATGGTCGTCACTGGTAATATACTTTATTTATACAGTCGAGTCCTCTCAAGGGCACAGGGTCGTGATCAAGAGAAATTGTGCTGTTAGCCAGAGTGGGCTCATGTCCAGAATTTAAGAACCACATCAAGCAGTTTACATTAAATGTTAATTATATTAACATGTTCCACCACTACACGAACTACACGGCCAGGTTTTAAATGTGAGCGAGCAGGGTTCTTTCAAATGGTGTCAGGAAACACAAACATAGGCCACCTTTCATAGTTCAGGGCAAAGAAAGAGAACACATAGAACAGATTTGGTTGGCCAATATGTGGTGATTTCTAATAGGAGGTTAGTAAAGTTAACCCTCTTTAATGTACCCCTTTCATTTTAAAATTGACATTATAGAATTTTTGAACTATTTGCTTGTCTGTATTCTGTCCATTAGTATACACACCAACCTCAACAAGTCAAAATGCTTGTACTGTATGTGCAGATGTAATTGTAATGCCATACTGGTCATGCTGTGAATAGATAAAAAATGAAATACAATCCTTCGCATTCTTCCAATTATTAAAGATCTTGCTTATAAAAAAAGGCCAAAAAAACACTATCAAAGTAATAAAAATATATATCTAGATATATATATACCTGTATATATCTAGATATATATAGCTGCCACATGCTAGTGCAATATTTCTGTCAATGAAATAACATATCACTCTTTTGTTTACATATGGTCACAGTAGTGTGTCATGTTTAACTGCCCTGATATAAAAAGGGCAACTTGAACACTGTACCTAACTGCCATTCAGTGTATAATGGAGTGGACTAATTATCAGGCATAACACATTATTACGCTGCCAGGAATTTTCAACTTCAAGATACAGTGTACTGTGTTTTTAGTAATTAGTAGGGGACAGAACATGTAGAAATACAAATATGTAGAACTCACCTTTCTGTGGAACTCCAGCTGCAGTCTGAAAGAGGAACACGGCAACAGATATGACATAATTATAAATTCAGTTTGTAGATCTTTCCCCCAGGTGTGGATGTAGTCAAGTAGAAGGTTTGAGACGTGCTTCAGTAGTGAGTGGGGCTACAGGTGGATGTAGTCAGGTAGAAGGTTTGAGACATGCTTCAGTAGTGAGTGGGGCTACAGGTGGATGTAGTCAGGTAGAAGGTTTGAGACGTGCTTCAGTAGTGAGTGGTA
>JAOEHI010002682.1:3389-28415 GCA_025447815.1 Percopsis transmontana
AAGGGCGACGCACAAAGGGCGACGCACAAAGGGCGACGCACAAAGGGCGACGCACTAAGGGCGACGCACTAAGGGCGACGCACTAAGGGCGACGCACTAAGGGCGATGCCAGGAGGCGCGCCCTAGAGGGGGGGCTACTGTCACGATCAGCGTGCACAGGCCCATGCGCGCTCCGTGCCTCCCTTCCTTTCCGATCGCGCACCTGGGATGATTAGCCCTACAGGTGTGCCTCCATTGGGGTTTGATTAGGTGACTATTTACGGTTTGCCAACAGCACAAGCTGTTGGTCATTGTTTCGGCATTGTCGCCCTGTACGTTTGTGTTTTTTTTATTAAAGCTAAGCTTCACGCGTTTCACCTGCTATTCAGCTTGTGTGTTTTCCTCTGGCTTGCGCTTGCTCTCGCTCACCCCACACGAACTGTGACAGGTGCATGTACTGTACATGGTCCTGATCTATGAACACCTTCTTTTTATTAGCATTAGCAACATAATAGCAAAAAACTGAAATAAACCACATTATGCTACACAAATGTATAACTAACTTGGCCCTAATGACATGATGTTGATGTCATTATTCTAACAGAATGTTTTTTGCTTTCTATAACTGCTGTATGAGCTGTTCAGCTATTGACAAATCTAAAGTGACTTAGTCGCTTTGGATAAAAGCGTCTGCTAAATCCTGTAAATGTAAATGTAAACATCATCGCAAACATGGAGAAAATTCCTGCACTTTTTGTAAAAAATAATTAAAAAGAATATTTCAGAATCTTGAAATCATGTCATGGACCTACGTAAAGCAGATTGTGGCATCCCAGGTGGTCCCACACCCCTCGTCATAACATAACATTTATTATTCCCATTGGAATCTATAAAGCCCAACTATTAAGTTGGGCTTAATATACATATTTATATTTCATATAAATAAGGTTAGGGTTAGGGTTAGAATAAATAAAAAATTATTTGTCTTTAAGTATGCCTTTGTAAATAATATTAGCCATATACTGTATGTGTTCAGTTCTTTTCGTTCTCCCCTCAAAACAAAACAACATTCACATGTAAATAGTAGCACTTGAAAATCCAGACGGACAGGATTTGTAAATTTAGAAAAGCACAAGAAGAGAATGTTCTTGTTTTCCTCTCTTGTATTCCCACCGAGGCTGCGGCGGTTTGGATATTTATAATGAGAGACCAATGTCTGGATGTCCACCATACTTTCCTTCATAACTGTTGATTTTTGCATCCAATTTACTCCCTCATGTGTGAAACGGCCATCTGGACAGCTCCCCTCTGAGATGCCGGGCCTAGCTCCAGAGGGGCTGTCGCTAAAGATTGCTCACCGAGCATTACAACACAATGACACTCACACATTAATATTTAATACTTCATACACAATACACAGTGTTACTGTAAATTCAGTGAATACCAGCATCCCACGACTGGATGAAATGTATTTATTTAGTTTATTTACCTTTCAGCTCCTTAGTAACGTTGGTCAGCATCAGAGAAACATATTTTGAGCCAACCGACCTGCAAGTGTTCAACAACAACAACACCAGTATTTGTATAAGGAGGTCCGTCAGACCAGGGGCGTGGAGGCCATCCCACTGTGGCCCATACTGGGTTCACCCTCTGGTCAACGGTCCCTGGTCCAGTCCAGCCCAGTCATCGGCCACTCACGGGGCTCTGCCCCTTACAGTTTGTCTGTAAAAGCCCCGACAGGATTCGTATCACAGCAACAAGGACGGACACAGGCCGGCCGGTGTACAGTACTTTTATTTATTCATCAAGAACACATTTGCAAAGAATACGGTATTGGTTAAATTGACATTTAATGGTGGACAATACGAGAGGTCATAGTGTGCTAGTACTGTGGGCTGACAATGTTTTTGCGCTCTCAGAAAGTTTTATGAGAGTGATTGTGATTTGACTTATTGGAGTTGAAGTTTGTCTGAGTTTATGAAAGCCACATTCATGCACTAAATCAATATGGCCCTGATGACAACTACTCAATCATTGCTGTCCACATGCATACAGATTCACAGGCTTACAGAAGTTGCTATTCTGGCTCCCTAGGGCGTCTCCTTAAAAGAATTTTCCTAAAATGCATCCGCATGAGAAAAAACATACTAAGTTTCGGTTAGCCTTAATGACTAAATTGCAACTGAAATAAACACATACATCTCTAGTCTGGTGTCCCTCAGTCAACTTAATGATATGTTTAAAGTGAATCTACAACAAGATTTCCATTGTGTATTTCCGCATTGACCGGAGATGTGTTATTATTTGCAGTGCACTCCTGTGAATTTCTCTAATGACATTGGAAGGATCTTCACAGCGTTTCTGTGGATTTTATACTCCAGACATATCATTTCGTACTACATAAAATTAGCTCATAAGAGAAATGAATGCACCCATTGAGGCGGATAAAACTCTTGATATATTCTGCATTTCATACAAAGTTTTACTGTTAATTTTCTAAACCTGCAATTGTGATTTATTTTTGAAAATGTACAGCGTATTAATGCCCCAAGCAACAGCTGAATGCAAGTCCCTCACGTGCACTTGGTTGTTGACACCAAGGGCCATCTATTTCTATCTCTATGCAGACAAGAATATCCAGTCAGTGGAAACCGTGATGGCAGGGATATATACAGCAAGAGCATGGTCAAACTCTCTGGTCATCAGGGCGACCACTGGTGGTTTCCCTATAAAATACCGGCGTCTGATCGTCGAATGTATGCACCGTGAGTGTCCTCCGTACTGACTTTATAGCTACGGCTGCCCATAGTTTTTAAAGGAAACGGTTCAGACATGCCCCCATGAAAAGTGCCTTGCTTGCATTTTTACACTATGAAACCAGTTATTTGCACAATGTATTTTCTTTTTTCTAATTAGGGAATGTGTCTAGTCCATGGCCTATGAATTGAATCCTTGTACTCGATGTACCCAGATGATACATTCTAATCCGGCATAATTATTGTGTATGAAACAGACATTTGTGTGCACATAAATGTTATTGTCAAAAGGATTGTGAGAGACACACAGACAAAAAGACACACTTTGAAATACACACAAACACAGAAATGTCATTTCCTCAGTGGCTCTACGCAGTTTATATGCATCAGCTCACCCTCTAGGCTACAGACAAACTGTGGCTCTGTGAAGCCCTTCCGGCAAACCTGACACACCTGATGTTTGTCCATTCGGAGCACTGACTTCGAGGCCTGGCTCTGAAGAACAAAGAATTAGAGGGTAAAAAAAATGATATTAACAGTGGGACATAATGATACCACACAAAAAAAAACAAAATAAAAAAACGTGTCAACGTAAACTCACCCAGACAGCCTTATGTCTGAGGAGCTCTGCCTGAGCCAGGCCCTTCTGTACAGCTCCCATCCGCCTCTGGTGTAGAGTCTCCCTGAGGGACCCTGTGAGGAACAGGGAGACCAGCTGGACCGACCAGGACGGCGGTAGAAGCCCGATAACCCCGTGCGACGTAAACAGCCGTGGGTTCATGTTCACGAGGTCCGCCGCAGCGCTGCTCTGCGGCTCGGAGCGCAGGTAGATGGCAAGCAGGCTGAACATCAGCGCCTGCGCGACCTGTGTGCCCTGACCCCGAGCGGCTCTGTGGCAGTAGGCCTCCGCAGCGGGAAGGTCTTTCTGTTCGTGAACCAGCACCCTCAGGGCTTCGGAGTGTTCACCAGCCCTGCCCAGCAGAATGGCTTTCTCCATGTGGAAGCTTGTTGTCTTGACTCGCTCTGTGATAAGAAAAGGTGGTTTTACACAGTTAAGAGCTAGCCCAAAGGTGAAGTCAGCCCACTGCTAGCTTAGCCTTTATTTGCACTTACATTTCGTAGACCTATACTAGAGACATTATATGGAAGAGACAGACCACTTCAAGAATCCTAAGTAGAACTGTATGGGAGGAGTCCGTAACGCAAAAGTTGGCGGTTGTTTGCACATATCCCGCCCCTCCCCCCAAAAGAGCCAATCATCTTTATAACGGCGATCGGGAAACCTATTAAGCCAATTGTGTGGTTGCACTGACCGTGCGTATGCGTAATAGAAGTGTAAACTGCCCTAAGTAACTGCCCGTGGGCGCTACCAAGATGCCTGCCGAGTGGCCAGACTTTCCTATAAGGACTATGCCTATACTGTACAATGCAGAGAGGTTGTGTGGCCCTAAGCTGTGAAATTTATGAGATTTGTGAACGACATTTCTCCAGTTAAGCAGCGACCCGCTGTACTGTAATAATATTTTTTGATTTTTAATCCTACTTTCATTATCTCATGTAATTCTCCTTTATGAGTTATTGTATTTATTTGCTCTTAAATAAGCCTGGGCTAAAGCCTCTCGGAGCCCTGGGCTACCTGTAGTGTGAAAGTACCTAAGGGGATTTTCAAAATTATATAAAAACTGTATTTACACACCATATATAGTAGAAATGTCGTAGAAGGCTGAGTCCCATAGCAGTTGCTGTAATTTAACTCTGGTTGCTCCCACATCTTTCTCTGATCCCTGTAGCTTCTGGAGGTCTTGCAGTGTCTGGGTGACATATGTTAGAGCCAGAAGGTTGTGATGTTCTGCCTCCTAAAGTGGAAAACGAGTTATACTGAGAGAACGGAAGAAGGCAGGATAGTCTAGTGCTCTAGGTGTTGGACTACCAGCCGGAAGGTCATGGGTTCAAGCCCCAGGGTTGGCCTACACGTAAGCATCCTTGAGCAAGATGTCTCACCCCTATCTGCTCCATGTAATAGCACCATATAATTGTAAGTCGGTTTGGATAAAAGCATCTGCTAAATGGCTTAATTAATTGTAATTTTTTAAGGCATGTAAAGTTCATTTGTTAAAGGTGTGCACCAACCTCTGTATTCAAGTCATGGATCAAGAACTCGAGATACAACAGCAATGCCTGCGGGTACTGCTTCAAGAAACTGATTACATCTTCTGTCACAAATGTATCATGGTCATCTGAAGGACGCTTGGTGAAAATTTTCACTCCAATCTGTTCATAGAAGTACAGAAGTAACTTTTTGGTTACATTAACTGAACATGCTACAGTATGTAGGTACAACCAGAGATGTAAAAGCAGTTAAAGTTTACATTTGGGTGCTTCAGTTTATGATTGCTACAGTATATTTGTTTTATTGTGTGATTCTGCCCTCTGCAGTTAGGCAGGGAGTACTTAAAATGGACAGGCACCTCAGGGTTTTTTAACAGAGCCCAGTCTGCAAACATCCATATAACTTCTCTGTCTTTCAGTTGACTGAGAGTCTGAATTATGTGTTCATACACATCTGTACAAATGCTCTCCTCATGTTGCCCATCAGCCATTTTCACCCAAGTCTGAAAAAGCGAACAAATCTTGATTAATTATGTACAGTATTTTCCACGCAGTGGAGCACACAATCGACTGAAGTTATATTATTCTGACCAAATTATTCAAATCACTATTAATATATTTATATACACGTTTACCTTGATTGCATCAACTTGCCGTCCATGGTTCTGATAAAGTAAACCCAGTGCAAAAAATCTGTAAAATATAATGTCTGTATTATCCAACAAATAACAACTATGACAGTGAAACTAAAATATTCAACTCATAAATTATATTAATTAATAATTATTGCACTTAATATTTGCCAAGAGCTAGCATCTACTTACCCTTTGTGGTTGAAATCGGCATTAGAAAAACATTATTTGGAATCTACCCCTTCCCCTACAGTCACATTTCATGGACTGGTTTCAAAACATAAACTGTGAGCTGGTGCGTACATTTGTGGGTATAACCAGAGACATTATAGAAGAGACTGGCCACTCGGCAGCCATCTTGGTAACGCCTGTGGGCTGATAAGGCCCCTATCTAAATGAATGTATGCATACAACCGCCATCTTTGGAGTTCTATTCAGGATTCTTTGGTCTGTGGTCTGTCTCTGGTATAACACAATTGAGGAGTGTACCATTCGCCCCTTGGATCAATAAGTCATTATGAGCCTCACCTGCTGTGCTCCTCCAGAACAGGAACACAGCAGTCGAGGCTACAGGCGTTGGTAGATGCCACAAGTTGCCTGAGGTGGTCAGAGTTTCCCTGCTCTACATGTGCCCTCAGGAGGGCACAGTCCACCTCCTTAGTGCACCTCCGGCCCTGCTCCGTGCCTCTGACCGCCCCGAGGAAATTAGCCAGGAAACCCTGGTAGTGATGGAACGCGGCGCGGTCCTGTTGCCGCAGAGCCTGCAGATCCCTGACTCGACCCGCGTGAACCAGCCGGGAGTGGAAGGCCGGGCCGACACAGGCCTGCATGTCAGGGTAGAGGCTAATCAGTTCCCTGGGGTCCAGCTCACCTTCACTAGAAAAGCAGAATTGTTAATCTGAAAGTAAAACTTTAAGATTCACAATAGAGTAAACGGGGAGTGAATTCGGGTAAGTCAGGTAGACTTAATATGTTTCTTACTTAATATCCATTTAAGTGTACAGCAAAGCATATTGACAAATGCTATATTTACAGAAATAAATGAGGGTGTTTGCTCTCACATGAACAGATCCCTGGCTTCTGAGAAAGCCTCCTGGTAAAACTGAGCAAATCCAGCCAGACAAGAGATGGTCCTGCGTGTCCCCTGCCAGGAATAAACATCCCCTTAGACTGGGAACACACTGCTGGAGCACATTATAATGCATGAATATTTGAAAGCCGGTTACGGCGCAAGGAGACGCCTTTACATCTAGAGGGCAGCAAAGCCTTTCCCCAGCCGAGCGGAATGAATGAATAATGAGGGGGGGGGGGGGATTATCAATTCAAAATATCGCCAGTCTAACCTTTTGCAGTGAAAGCTGCAACAAAGATTATTCCATATCTCATGCACCATCTGTTGCCTTCAGATGTACTGATCCTACTGGCAAACATACTTACAATATAGTATACACACGGCCATTTAAATCTATCCTACCGTAATATGCAAATGCTGGGTTTGTAATATACATATATTATATAAACATCGGTAGTAAATATTATAATATAGTATGCAGGTACTGTACATACATATTGTAGCATCGGAATGTATGGATTATATTTTGTATTTTTCTTGGACGGATTTATTAAAGATTAGACATTAATTATTGTGTTTCATCTCGTATTATGTTAACCCCTTGAGAGGTTGTATTACGTTAACATCCCTCCTCATTTGCATATTGAGGCAGAAATGCATACAGAAATGTAAAAAGGACAGACAGAAATAAATATGTTTGTGGGAAATAAATAGGGTTAAAAAAATGCAAAGACAAAATAATACAGACAAAAAACATAAATAAAACACATGAATAAAATAACAAATTAATAAATAAAATTGAAAATTATAAAGTTATAATTAATGCCTACATTTATTTTTTGGTGCATTTAATAGGATATTTATTGATTTTATGAGCACTTTTAATGTATACATTTATTTTCAGCTCTGGGCCTCCATACCATTCATTTATTCATACGAAATATAATATTGAGTTCTTCTATTTTATTGATGCTCTCATACAGAAAACTCGTTCACCTTGTAGGAGTCTGGCGAAAGGTGGTTCTGAACTCCATCCAGGAGCAGTAAGGCCTCTTCGAGCCTCTCGTGTCCCACGAGAGCCTGAATCTGTTCTTGTAATGGCACCAGAGAGAGCTTGAATATTTCTCCCTCTGTGAACACCAGCACGCCATCTGAGGCAGAGAGGGGAGAAACACTTTTGTTGTGGGTAAAAATCCCTGAATCAATGCAAAATCTAGGCCACTAGCCTGTGCTGGAATGGTCTAAAACAAACTACGATTTGTCGAGCAGACTCATAGAGTAACATTTTACATCTTGATAGGGTTGTATTTACGGCAGAGCAAACTGAAGGGATTTGGTATCGATATCAGGGTCCAGGCAGTCTAAAACCGCTCCTCGACCTCATTATAGCGCCCCCTCCAGAACTCAATTTCTTCCCCAGCTCACTGTATATGTGTTGAGACCCAACTGTGCACAGAAGTGCATGTAGCTGAGGGGTAGAGAGGATTTGAGCCAATGGCCACTGTGTGTGTTCAAGTTTTAAACCAAAACAATGTTTTTGTGACACTGTTACAGCCACAAGGAGAACACTAAACATAAATTGAGGAGTGTATCTTTAATGGCCTTAAAGCTACACAAGTTTAACCTGCCAAAGCAAAACCATTAGAATGAGGTAATTTAGCAGACGCTTTTATCCAAAGCAACTTACAATTACATGGTGCTGTTACATGGAGCAGGTAGGGGTTAGGCATCTTGCTCAAGGATGCTTACAGTTAGGTCATCTCTGGGGCTCGAACCCACGACCTTCTGGCTGGGAGTCCCAAAACCTAGACCACTAGACTATCCTGCCCCAAAGCAATATGCTGTTCAATTCCAGACACAAATGTTTATACCTCCATTTAGCACCTTTCATTCTGAGCTATTTATTCACGAATGTGTTTATTATTTCCGTTTGCTGCTATGCTGCGCTCCTGTGATACCTGACGCAGAGAGCAGGCCCCTGCCTCCAGCCGGACCCACAGACTGTTTGAGCTTCTGGTCCAGCATGCTGTAGACAGACAGCGCCTGGTCCTGCAGGGCCAGGATGTACGGGTAGAGCACGCTCACAGCCAGCACCTCCTGGGGCCACGGCAGGGGAGGGCGCTGGCAAGTGCCCGTCTTCATAACAAACATGCCTGCAGGGGGGGGGGGGCACACGGCTTATGTCCCCAGGCAGGATGGGCACATGGCGTGGGTGCTGGGAGAATGGCTGCTTTGAAAATTAATCAGATCCACGTAGTTGTTGTTTCTATGCTGTTGTTAAAGCTGCACTGGACAACTTTTAATGTTAAAATATTATTATTTTGATTGCAATTAGTCTCCCAGTGTTCAGGGAAACTGCAGCGTTTCATGAGAGAAATACTGTACTGTTTTGATTATACAGTTAAACAACCTTTATTATCTTTTACTAGTAGTTGGACTGTATGGTCTTACCTAAGGATCCGGGCCCATTCAGCAGGAATTCCCCTCTCCCTGCGGAGCAAGCGACGATGTTCCGTCTGCTGTGGCTGTGAGGGAAGAGCTCCACGCAGCCGCCGGTCATGGAGTCACAGAGAAGGTACCTGTCGCTGGTGGCCACGCACAGGCAGGAGCCGTCCACCGCCAGGGCCACGGGCTCCTGAGGCAGCGGGACCTCCCTTACCACCTCCCAGCTGTCCCCCGCCACGGTGTGAATCCGCACCGCCTTTCTCCGGCTGGAGCAGGTTAGCATCTCCACGCACGGCGACCTGGAGCGGCCCGCGAGCGGGGACTCGCGGATCTCGAACAGAGACACGTGCTGGATCTTCTTCAGCTTGGCAACGGGTTCCAAGGAGAACATGTTCAGGGCAAAGACGGACCGGTCCCATAGTACCAACAGATGGTCGAACATCGCTACTGTCCTCAGCTGCGTTACTGGATTGCTCGAGCCCAGTTTTCTCGCCCGGCCCTCCCTGGCTCTGTCCTGGCTAGGGCTAGGTTCTTTAATCGCACTGCTGGGAAGGATTAGGTGTTGGACCACGGAGTCTTTGGTTCCAAAGTAGATGTTCTGCTTGTAGCATTCCAGACAGTTGATGCTGGATTTGTCCTTATCTTTTGGAACGACTTGCTTTGTGTAGACATGTGCTTGGATAAAAGCTTTAAAAGCCATTGTGGAAATGTGTGGGTGTCGGTTTTTAATTGTGAAAAGAGGATTTATAATAGACCTAAATTTCAATGGATTTGCATCGATGGCTCACCAGGAAAAGAAAGAGAGTAAATGAAGAGCAAATAGAACTATTGACAATGTGAAAGGGTCCCCTAAAATAGATAGTAATCCCAAACAAAGTGACAGAGCGTAATCATAAAATATACCATGCTCTAATAGAAAAATAACAACCCTACCTCTGTGCTGTGCACTTCTCTGTTGCTGTCTACGCTTTCAACTAGTTTGTAAAGTGTGTGTCTGTGTAGTTTGACCTCCTCATGTGACTATCTGGAAAGGAAGTCTACGTCAGCGTTTTGCACCACAATGCCAGGCCTGGGGTGACTTACACAATTCATCCTGCAGGATGACTAAGAAAAGGCTTTTACAAGGATAAAAACAGTTGAGTGGAGTATTTTCAGGTAGAGTTCGCAAGAGCCTGCAGTTTTGGCTTGTGTGTGCACCAAAGAGCATTTTGGGTCAAATGGATAGTGTAAAACAATTTTACACTATCCATTGACCCAACATGCTTTCTTTGTTAACTTTCCCCTCTATGTTTTACTAAGAATAGAGGGGAAAGTTAACAAAGTTGTGTTGGGACCTCCTACTCTGTTTACAACACGAAACGAGCTGTTTTTTTTAAGGTCATGCAAGGAGCAACACAAATAGAGCTTAGTTTCATGGTAATGATTATCTAAAGGGCAATAGAGACAGCAGTATTTGAAGAAAGAAAGAGCTAGACTGCATGTTTACAATGAACTTTGTAGCTTTGTATAATTTTTTGTAAGGAAATGAGAATTGTTTTTTACGTGTCACAAAAATCCCCACAAATACAGAAGAGAATTCATAGGTTTCATACTGGACATTTATTTATTTATTGACCATTTTAAAGGTACACTGTTTATGTACAGCTCACTGTTTATGTTTGAAACTCAACTTTGCAGAAAACTGGGGGCGATCAGAAAACAATGTGAGTCTATGTAGGGGAAGGAGTGTAGAAGAGTGCAAGTCAGTCAGTATTCAGGTGCGAGAGGCCCACATGTTCTCAGGCCAAAACGGAAGGGGGGGTACCTTTAACTGCTTTAAAGATACAGGCGCTCAAACCTCAGGAAAGCAAGCATGAAATAGCCTTTTACAAGATCGAGTCTGACATCCGGGATATGTAGATGTAATTCTCTCTCTTTTGCAGTTGCTCATTAAAAAAAACACACTCAAAAAACGTTAGTAACTTTGGGACACAAGTTCTAGGGGGACAGGGGGACACAGTGACAGGAAAGTGGTCTGAGTGTCAAAGCCCAGCCAAAAGGTCGTGGGTTCATGCCCCGGAGTTGTCCTACCTGTAAGCATCCCTGAGCAAGATGGCTAACCCCTGCCTGCTCCATGTAATGCTTGTAATTGTACTCATTGTAGGTTGCTTCGGATAAAAGCATCTGCAAATTGACCTGATTGTAAATGTGACTCTGTCTAGGGCAGTTGCTCATTAAAAAACACACAGCAAAAATTCCCTTTAGCAACTTTGGGGCACAGGTTCTCTTGTTGAGGCTGGGTTATTAGGCTGTGCACCCGTGCTATGGGGCTACTTCTCCCTGCCGCAGTCGGTGCACAGGATGTCGTCTCGCTGGGTCAGGAAGCCGCGTCCCACCAGAGACACGGAGCACTGCGTGCAGGTGAAGCACTCGCTGTGCCACTGGCGCTCCTCGAAAGAGATGTATTTGGCGCCGGCCAGACCTGAATAGAGGCACAGGCACGTGTAAACACAACCACGCAACTGCACAAGAATACACAAATGTACAGGATGAATACACGCACATGCACACACTCACACACAA
Source organism: Percopsis transmontana (assembly GCA_025447815.1). Classification (NCBI taxonomy): domain Eukaryota; kingdom Metazoa; phylum Chordata; class Actinopteri; order Percopsiformes; family Percopsidae; genus Percopsis; species Percopsis transmontana. The sequence continues at coordinate 14,945 of JAOEHI010002682.1, forward strand.
GTGCACAAATGTGCACAAGTGCACAGACACACAAGCGAGCTTACACATAAATATTAAATACTCACACATACAAACACACAGAGACCAATTCAAAAACTCGTAGATACACACACACACACACACACACTCACACACACACACACACACACACACACACACACACTCACACACAAACAAATGGCAGCGTAACTCGGTATTGTGAATTTTCTTGGCATCTGACAGCCACAAATATAGACTTTAAATGGAGGCTGAGGCCTTGCTGAGGGCTGTCACACAACATAGAAACCGGGCCGTCAGTGACTCACTGGTGATGGGCTTGGTGCAGCCCACACACTTTTTAGCATAGAGGCTGCTGAAGCAGTCCAGACAGTAAGGGTAGTTCTCCTTGGAGGTGAAGCGCTGGCCCGACAGCTGCTTCTTGCAGCCGATGCAGAGGAAACACTCACGGTGCCATGGCTTGTCTTGGTAGGTCACCCCGCCTGTTGTTATGGCCTGAAGGGGGGAAGACAAAGACCGCGTTGGGGTTAGGGTTAAAACGTACACACAAACACACACACACACACATACACAAGACATCGCTATTTACATGGCCTACTTTTCCACAGGTCAACTTAAAGCTGCAAAGCTGCAATTTCTAATGGTATTGAAATTGGTCTCCTCAAGTCCCAATGACACCAACAGCATAACATGAGACCCCTTGAGTTTGCTGATATGAGTGTCTGAGTGTCTGCGTGCCAGAAAGAGCGTTATTGTGGTAACAGACAATGCTTTGTCTGCTGCAGTTGCGTCATGTGACCAGATGGAGCTGCCAACATGCGAAGTTACCACATGCATCAGTGAAGCTGCAGTGCACCATTTTGTTAATTCATTTTTATTCTATTTGTGGTATAGGAGGTAACTCAATGCAGATTGACTATTTGAATTTGATTTGCACATTTGTTAAGAGAAACGATAGTGATGCATTTGGTTACTATTGACCAATAATACAAGGATTTGCAGGAACTTCCCCGCCAGAGCGCAGGACAAATGAAGACAACGCAATAGCGACAAAGATAAAAAAAAGTTGTGTATTGCTCCTTTTAAGCTCCGAGGTGTAAGAGCATTTAATACGCGCAAGCAGCTGCATAGCTGATGCTAACTCATGCTAGCCATCCTTTAAGCATTCAGCCACAGTAACATAAACGTACCAGGACATGAAGGAGATTTATGGCAGCAGTCAAAGGGTATTGTAAATACATAACAATGAGCTGTAACCTTGCCTTCTTACAGGCGCAGCACTGGTAGGCAAACTGCTTTTCAAAGCAGGGCACACAAAAGTAGCCAGCGTCTTTGGGGATAAAGGACTTGGTTCCTATTGGCTGCTGGCAGCGGTGACACAGGAAGCAGGTCTCATGCCAGCTGTTCCCCTTGTACTCCATTTTGCGAGAGCCTGGAACAGAGGAAGAGGAGCCAACTTAGTCAGCATGTGGTACCTCTGAGCCTCAATAACATCCAAAGCTAAAAGCTTAAATAAGCTCCACCTGGACAACGCATGCCTCATAATCTATTGCGTGGGCCATTGGAGGTAATTATTTTGGTTAACGGTTAAACAAAGAGATTGGCTCACAAGGCAGGGGCAAAAAAAGAAAATATTAATAATTAAGTGCTGCTTTATCTGTCACAATAGGGTACAGTTCGTATCTAAACTGGTCAGGCTGTGGGATCAGCTACAAATCATTCAGAATCCCAACAGACACACGTACTACGTACGGAGATACAATATGTCAGAAAGCATCATACTATATATACTGTATGTCATGTCCGGTTAGGGCGGTGGTTGTTATGTCACACAATTTAGCCACTTTTAGACTATTAGACCATTAGCGCGCATTGAGGTACACTCCTCAATAGTTTTGTAGCTCCCTCCAGAACCCTGCCCCAAATCATCACCTCTACCTCCATATTCCCAATGCCATCACACCTGGCATGATGGTCTTCGTGCAGGTGTTGCACTTGGAGGAGTACTCATGGGAGTAGCATTCTGTACAGAGTAGGAGATCGTCCTTGGCAGCGAAGGCCTTTTCCACCAGAGAGCGGCTGCACTTGGCACACATAAAACACTCCTCGTGCCAGTGTCTGTCCTTATAGGACAGGTCCTGTCAATCAAAAGGTTGTGAGTTTACTGTACGTGTCAATCGAGGTAAGACAGAAGCGTCGAAGGATTAGTCACCTTTTTTAAGATGATTACAACAAATCGAGCAGTTCAAAATGTTTCGACTGTCAGAGGAAAAAGCTTTCAAACCAGTACGTGAGCTACTTTAGTATTTATCTTGATTTTTCCCTGCGATAAAAATAATTCAGACAACGTGACGTCAAAGGTGTTATTTACCAACACAGTACCCCACTAACCTTGCAGTTGCAGCCAATTGGGGAAGAGCAGCCCTCACAGCAGTTAGCAAACAGGTTCTCGTAGCACTTAGTGCAATACTGTGTGTCCTCTTTCATGATGTACCGTTTCCCCAGCAGGGAGTCTTTGCAGTAATGGCAGTCAAACCGCTCGCCGCTAGTAGTCATGGTAGCACGCTGTCAAAGAGCAAGAGAGGGCCGAGGGGGGAAATTGGACAATAAAGAGGGAGTGTATGAAAGAACGGAAACAAATCTCTGTAATAGGCCTTTCTTGTATCACAGTCCTTGAAATCTCGTCATCTTCACATCGAGCGAGTCGCGAGGCAGCGCAGGCTAATGCACCCCTTTTAAACGCCATCTCCACATGCTCTAGAGCCACGGCCCAGTAAAGCCAATGAGAAACTAGTACCTTAGCTGATCTGAGTCTGTGGATGTCCAGCTGTTTTCAGGGAGCAGCCTGGGGCACAAGGATGGGGCTGAGACCGACGTTGGGGCAAGGCAGGATTATGGGGGGTAAACATTGGGGAGCTCATCTATAAATACCGCCCCTCCTATCAGCCATAATCTTCAGGGAGATTAAACATGTTCCAAGCCACCATTCTCTACCTTTTAAGGGGAGCTGGCGGTGAGTCACTGAGTATTGATTGCCTTATTGTTCTTTCGTTAGAGATAAGGTCAGGAAGGATTAAGCAATTTATGTCTATGTGCAAAAGCGTATAGATGGATCAAAATCTATTTATACATCTATTTTGTAGTTTTTTCGAATCTTTAGGCACTAGGCTTACAAATATTGCAATCCTGAAAGGAACTCAAATCTGTAAAGGGAAAGATACTGAAATATAGCTGGAGGCGATGATGCACCTATAAACACATCCAATCACCCACAAAGTATTTCATTGACATCAAGTTCACACCAACACACACATGCCTTTCCTATATGTTCACCCTGCCCAAGCTTGTGTTGTTCACAACAACAATAACCGACGTGGGCAGCAGTAGTAGGCTACGCGTAGAACAATGTCAGCCGCTTGGACGTGGTGGAGGTTTCTGGACATACAGTACTCATGGCCCTGATCCCTGCCGGCTACACAAAGCAGTTGCAGATGGCTTACTGCAGGGAGGTGCCAATTGCCGAGCAATTGCCAGGCACAGAACTATGTTGCCAGGCCCTCTCTGTGGCTATTGACAGAGCTTTGGCATCACTTCAGATGGGCGAATCTGTGTGTGTGTGTGTGTGTGTATGTGTGTGTGTGTGTGAGCTCCGGTCTAACAGGATAAAGGACAGCATTAGTAGGGACATTGGCAAAACCATGAATAAATACTGTTTCTATCTGATGGCTTGAAATAACAGTTTGTGTCCTTTAAAGGCAAGCTCCTTCACTGTTTTCTAGTGCCCCCTGAACTCCAAAATTCCTCCCCAGTTCACTGTTTACGTTATGAAACGCGTGTGCACATAAAAAAGCCCATGGCTGTAGCCATGAACCATGCATGGAGGTAAATGATGAGGAGTAGAGAGAAGTGTGCATCACTCGTCACACAGCGGTGTGGGAGTTTCAAACCAAAACAAACATTTTTGTAAAGATGGTTTCTACCATGAGGGGAATTTAAGAAACAGAGTGTACCTTTAAATATTAAAGTGTACCTTTAATTAAGATCGTAGCCTGTGTTTATATTAGCTGGGCTGAACTGATGAACAAATAAAAAAGCAGGATAAATGTTTGTCATCAATTTGTGTTGTATTCAAACATAAATGGGTAAATAGGATCCAATAGGACATACCATACCAACTGTTATTTTGCCACCTTGTTTAAAATCTTTGCTCTCAGCCATCTTTGATTGACAGCCAACTAATTACATTTGAATCTTCGAGCATGTGGACATATCCTTTTTCAAGTGGCGCAGGACATCTTCACAAAAATAGCCCAGGACGACCAGCAGCTCTGCCCAGAGGCCTAATCCTTCAATCACACACAGGGAGGTCAATGACTGGGACAAGCCTGAGAAGGAATGCCACTCTGCCTTGATTAACTGCCTGCTCTCTTCCCCTTCCAGTTCGACACGTAGCCAGTATACAATTTCGTTGTGTGCAAAGAAATTCAATCTTCTGGTTTCAGTGTAATCATTTCATATAAATCGCCAATCCTGTGTGGTTCACCCGGGTATAAACACTAGGCCAGACAACCGCCACTGTTTTGTCTGTGCTCTAACGGAGTTCATATGCCAGTCCAGTGAGCTCTGTAGCTGACCTGCTTTCATGCAAACTGATTGCTGTATGTTATGCAAGGATTCCGGCATAAAAAAAATGCCATATCTGGTTTGTAACTTAGCTGAGTCAAAGACTTTTGGAAAACACCACGTCTTGAGCGGAAGTCACCGCAGCCTCTAGCGCTGCTCAGTAAGTAGGAGAACCCACCGGATTACAGTTATCTCTGGTACTGGATTAAACAAAACATTGTATCGCTCATTGTCTGTGCTCATATCAAGCAGCTGCAGATCACAAAGCCAGCCTTAAATAAACCCACACTAAACAGTAGGTCAAATATGGTCACTGTCACTCAAATGCTTTGGATTTTTCTTACATTGTGTGATTGGTTACGCCCACATGCGCAGTGTTTGTGTGTTTTGAGTGTATATTATCAATAGGTCGGATTTTGATTAATCTTTGCATTTGGCATTCGGCCAATAATTGGATTAAAATTTAGCAAATCAGTCTCATGTTGGTGCTATAGCAAGCAATCAAATTGGGAAGGCCACACCTCTCACCTAGTTTGGTACATAGCTTCCTCTTCTCAAAAGTAACACATTTCTAATCCAACCCTTTTGCAACTGAACCGCTGCTGCGCCCGATTACCTCCACCGCCACGTCCTGAATTTACCCAAAAAGTGTTGGCCACACCTTAGATCAATTTGTGCTGTGGACTTGCGCCGCGGACTTCCGCTGTGTGCCTTTCGCTTGCGCCTTGACTAGGGTCCTCTGAGTTTCAAACCAAAACCATGTTTTTGTAATGCTGGTTTCACCCACCAGGGTCATTTCATACACAAACACAACACAAATACAAAAGAGTGTATCTTTAAAGCGCTACTTCTCTAGAGCCAAATGACAGATCTACACACAACTTCATACACTGAATCAATAGTGAAAGAATAAACATGCAAGTGGGTGTGGTCTGACACAGACATGCATGTAATTCAGGTAAAGATAATCACGCTGTAATGAAACTGTAAAGATGCAAAGACATTCAAACTGATCCCACTGTGGCTCTATGGTGTCTCCTGACACCATTGTAGTTATGTGGCATGTGCTGTACTGCATGCTCATGCATATGAGTCCAGCAGTTGCAACTGTAAACAATCATAGGCAGGTAAAATTGTTGGCAAACATTTCTACGCAGTTACACACGCAGGTGTCCTATCTCTGAGTGCCTTTCTAGTCTGCAATGTGACATGGAGGCGACATACAGCATTTTCTCCAGCAAAACCAAAAGTTACTGATACAGTATCTTAATATGAGCTAGCATAGAACCATAAGAAAACAATTGTATGTTAATATTCAGGCAATGTTGTGTTCGGCAAGTTTGCTAGGTAATATTACCAGATACTAAATCAAGGGTTATTATAACTATATTTTTGGATGATTCATTGGTATGTGTGTGTTTCCGTAACATGCATGCTCCATAATAGACAGCAGGGCTGTCTTATTAACTTCTAGAAAGGCCAGATTGTGTCCGCCCCACAGAGCAAGAAGCTTGCTGATGTTGCATATTCCTTTGCCTGCTTAATCCTCTGAAGTCAACCTAGGCAGCTGCCAACAGGTTTTGCACTCAACCCGTCTAGCCTCAATAAATGGCACCTTTATCTGACCTGAACTCAGTGTCCTGTAATCTCTAGTGCATTCATTGTTTTACAGCAAGGTCACAGTGCCATTTATTTATATCAAATGAGCCGATTCGTTTTCTGTCTCCTTTCGAGGTGGTGTCTGGGTGTAGCATGCTACACAGTCACTTCCCTCTGAGGCACAAAAGCCTTTTGCTGCACCAGAGATGACAGCTGGTTGGCATGGTGATGACAGGATAAGTAGGTTCCATTAGGTGGAGGAGAGGGGCCTCTCTGGCGGTTAATGAGAGGACTCATACAAACCTGTCTGTCTGAGCTGACCTCCCAGCCCCGCTCTCCTCAATGGAAGAGCCTGCTCCCAGCAAAGCAGCAACGCATTCAGACAGAACAGAATAGCCACACTGGGGGTTGCTTTGAGGGAGGGGCCGTACAATCACTAACTGTACGATCTGGCAGAACATTACACCCCATCGGGGGAACCCATCCCTTCAGTGGCCACTACACACACACACACACACACACACACGCACACAGGCACACACTCGCGCTCACACACACACACACACACAGAATAGGGGAGAGTGACCGGTCAGTGTGCCAGAAATATGATCTCAGTCCTCGAAATACACACGCATTAACAATTTTAGTGTAGTCCGACAATCTGGATAACGCATAACTTTACACTCTTCACTAACTGGCTGGGAGACAGTTGATTAAGCAGTAAAAACATTCATTCACTACTCACTACTTATGAAGAAATAGCATTCGATCTGAAACCACGGGAATACGAATAGTTATGTGTTCGAAGAAGGAAGATTCTGTCTCTGGGAAGGTTTTGCTGGAATGGCGTTTCCAACCTCTTCTCCTCTAGCTTCGAGCCTTGGTTCTGACAAAAGAAACTCTCTCCCAGGAATAATAACTTGGCTTTTCAAGAGGTTTTTGTGCTAAATCGCTTACACAAACACAAAGCGTAGCACAACCACACCAAGTTATGAAAAGATTCCAAAAATCTGGGATGTATCCCAAAAGCAATTGCTTCTGGAGAGCTCCAGTCGTGCCAGGTATGGTAGGAATTTCATCCTATTACATACCACTGCATGGTCTGCCATAGTGGAAGGGGGCAAGAATTCCAATGGAAAGGGGGTATTTCCAGAAATATTTTTACGAGCATTATGTTTCTTCCTTCATATTTAATGATTTAGTGCTTGACAATTATACCAACACAATGAGTGCATCCCTGTCAATGAATGTATCCAAGAAATTATAAATAGCAGTAATATATATTGTTTTTTTTGCTTAAACCTGAGTATGAGTTTTATACTTTAGGCAATATATAACATTTATCACATAAATATTTATGTCACCTAAACTTTCCCATTGATTCCCAACTGACATCAGAGAAATATTAACACAGACGCTTCAGGCAGCAGACAGCCTTTGGTGGTCAGCCTGTAACACAAGCAGTGGGCTGGCCTGTGCCAACTGTCCGTGTCGCAACCGCAAATGCCAGCGTGCCAATGAGGATAAGGGGTTTCTAACAACAGCTAGAAGATTCGAGGCGTAACCACTATAACATGCTCTCCGCGCACTCATCAATCACTTATCAGGGCTTTTGGCCACCTATTTATAACTCCCCTTGCATTACATGGCACAGCATAATACTGTGGGCAGCAACTGTGGAAATTACAGTTGCTGATGTAAGAACACTAAAAGAAGAGGCACCAAAATGTGTGAAGAACAAACCCACTGTGTGTTCCATGTGGATTACAGGCACAGACACATATGATTGTTTTATGGTATTAGAAATATTCACAAATTTGAAGGCAAAGTGTTTTCTGTGTTAATAATTATCTGATGTCAGTTGGGAGTTTAGGTGACATACATATTTATGTGGGGCAGGATAGTCTAGTGGTCTAGGTTTTGGACTCCTAGCCAGAAGGTCGTGGGTTGGAGCCCCAGAGATGGTCTACCTGTAAGCATTGAGGAAGATGCCTAACCCCTTCCCTGACAAAACCCCAAATCTCTCCCGACAGTGTTGCAGAAGGTTTTAGGGGTACTGTGGGGTTTTTCGTGTGCAGGAAACATAGAGAGGCTACGGGGAGGTCTTAGCGAGTAAACACCTACTGTTTGCTGTAGTGGCATGGAGTGACATGGAAATGAACGTGATTGGAATAAAACGTAGTGAAGAGACTTAAATAGGTTGAAGGATGGCTAGGTTCAGCTTACTGTACACTATGTGTGTAATCAAGTTTAGCATCTATAAGTAAAACATGTCTCTAGGAATTGAAGCAAAAACAACTCTTGCCATTCAAATGAATAGCACTGCAGGGAGAGAATCTGATTTAATAGTACGATTATCAACAGCTCCGTCTTCCAACCTGGTGCGTTTTATGTCCATTATTATGTAACTTTACTTGGAACTTCAGTATGTTTTACTTTACTATAGAATACTTTGTCTAATATCAAACCATTTTGCTATGACACAATTTACCATCAACTGCCCTCAGCACCTCAGCATTCTGTTTTTCCTGTGTACTCTAACAATTCAGACAATTAAATTATGGACAACTCTTAACTCTGAACTGAATCAAGCTGTTTAGAAAAGCATGACTAAATGTACTTGCCAAGGAGATTTAAAATAAAAGCGAACGTACTGTAAGATTGGGTTTTGTATCACTAATCGCCCCTAAAAGTATTTGACATTTTTAAGGGTGATCTGACCTGGGTAAGCCGGATTCCCTGTGATTCAGCGGACATACTGAACACAAAAGTGTTGCTCATTTGTCCATATCTTTATTTTCTTTGACACTATCAACATTTACAGTTAAACACATTTGGCAAAATACAATAATTTGGCAAATAATCTACGGATTGAGTCACCAATTATTCATGAGAACTGACAAGAGTTTGATACTTTTTTATGTTCAACAACACATGAAGACATCGGTCTGCCCAGATACAGTGTTCGGACATCATCAGTGTGAGTCCATGGTTGCACATAGACATCCCCATTCACTTAGTTAGTGAAATATACTGACACTGAAACAGCACTTACAGAACTGATATCATGTTTCTTTTAGTGAATTCATGTTTGTTTTAGTGCAAAAAAATGCAGATTGGACCGGCAGTTTCATCATTGTAATAATGGAATCGCCAGTTTGATGACAGCAAGATAACAGTTTATGAGCTTACAATAGCCCCATTTGTGAAAGTTGCCAACTCAGCATACATTCTCACCTGAATCAATGTGCTATATTTTGCTTCTGCATTTCACCAATACTTATGACTGTTAGTTCATGCCAACTGGGTAACCCATTAATAAAAAGTCTATATTCTCCTGCATAAAATCAACTTACTTGATGCAAACATAACCCTCACAATGCCAAAAACCCTTGTTTTCAGGAAAGCCTAACCTTTAAAGAGAGTCTTGCATTCATTCACAACCTTTTGAAGCACCGAAGTTTCTTACAACAGTAGGAGAATCAAATACAATGCCTGGCAACCCTTGCATGTTAGAAAGAGATTTTAACATGAAAAATATATACAACAATTTTTTTTCTTATGATGGCAACACTGTGGGTGTCCCCCAAACCTGCTGAATATACAGGAATGATGTCTAGTAGTAGCAAGCTACTTTGTTTCTGACAATTCACTTCAGATTGTATGTGCTGTACATTAGTCATTATTACAGTTTGAACCATAGTCATATTCCATAAGAAAAATATTTCAGTTCTTCTTAATTTATATCAATGGTCCCTTTGACAGTGATGAAGTATTAAAAAAAAAGTTCAACAACCTGAAACATGATTGACCAAGACGGCAATCTGGCTCATTTTGCATAAAATGTTGACATGCTTTACACAGCTCTTGCTTTGAGACTCAACCCATCTGTGTCAATAGCTGCTGAGTACAGTTAATGTATTATTTAGTGGACACGTTTTTTAGTGATGTGGTCTATGCATACAATAAGATACAGTGGGACAAGCCACACAACTGTAAACAGGAATGTAAACAAAATTCCAGGAATAGATTATGCAGTCCACAACCCGCAATCTCCCAAACTACACTGAGGTGTGTACAACACAGAAAGGAATATAATAAGAGATTAAATGTCAAAGCACATTCGCCAATATGCTAACATTGTGATTATTCCCATAGTAATCCTACATAAAATTTCACAGTTTAAATTTTTTTCCCGAAGAGTTCCCAAACTTGTGGGCAGACCTGTGCTTGTTGATTTCGTTGATGCTGATATTTGCTTTAAAAAATGACACTTTTGACACACTCAATGACACTTTTTTTTTTAACCTGGACCTCATTAAAATGTTGTTTGCCATCATCAACAATGGTGTGTAGCACAATCCTGCCCTTTGCTTTAATATTGAGAAACCACAGTGTTTTCTTTCAGTTTTTCTATAACGAAGACATGCAGTTGACCATTGAGTGAAGTCTGGCGAGAGGGGTAAGCAAGTGGCATCTGTCGAGTACTAAGTTTCTCAGTACTAAATATTTCTTTGTGCTACATTATGCTATCAGCACAAATAATCGGAAACAACATTATAATAAGATCTGAATTAAAACAAAGTGGAGCTACAGTATTTTTTAAATGGAAATACTTGGAAAGGCTCATAGTATACAAGACTAAAAAATCCAACACAGAGATTCACAAAAGTCAGTGAATTCATTATCCTGTCAATTTAGCTTGTGCTCTGTCATATTCATTGCAGAAGACTTTCATAACCTAATGAAGTGTAGATGATTTTCATGTTGTAATACCTTGGTATTGTTGCATCACCATCATCCTCATGTTATTTAACCAAACTTTGACACATATAATGCCCGGTTCATTAAAACAAGTCCTCTTCAAGCAAGTAGTCAGCCAACCTATAGGTATTACCTTACTCCACGCCACAAACAGATATAGTACACTGTACTCTGTTTTACTGTACATTTGTAAAGATTAATAACAGCTGGTTTTGCAGTGCAGATGCAATCTCACAAAAATAAATAAAAAACAACAGCTCAATAGCTCCAAAAAATACACAATATGTACATTTAACCGTATATGACACAATTGAACCACTTTCACATTTGAGTTCAGTAAACACTGCATAGGTGACTGCATCACTATCACAGATGAGATTGTTGTATTTTTTATCATATAATGCCTCACTTCAATAAATATATCATACATATTTTCATTGAAACAATTACAATTGTTATTATCTCTTCTGACATACATTTGTGTTAATGTCTACTTGGGGCTACTGGAAATTTAGACAAATGTATGATGGCTACACAACAAATCAAAACCAGTTGCAGAGTGAATTATGTAGAACCAATAAAGCACTGAAAAATGTTAAAAAATTACAATTAAATAGCAGCAAATTAGGTCATTTTTGGGGATGAAGTGCAAAGCATGACGTCAAAAACCATAAAACAAAAAAGTAATGAATTTTTACTTCAGAATGAATTTAAATGTTAAATAAATTATAAATTATGTAAAGGCAAAAGGCAAAGTAAGGCTTAGAATAACAAAAAATGTAAGAAAGAAAAATCTGAAAACAGAAAAACTTAATTTAGTAGCTGTGCACAGAACAGTGGTTTACCTTCACACTTCCCTCAAGAAGAAACCAAGCGCTTCATATTTAAAAACACTACCCACCCCAATACCATTTGTCAAGGTTATTAAAAGCCTTGTACTCCTTATGCCTTCGCAAGTAATCACAAGCCAGACATGTGTGCTCTGCCCAGAAATAGGCCTTCTTTACTTTAAAGTGCCTCCGCCACTCAAAGTACCTGAGGTACAGTTCCTCATTTTTGTCCAGAAGCAGCAGGTAGTCGGCTAGCTCCTTGGGCGAAGTGAAGTCGTCCACGTGGATGAAGGCATCCCCCTGGACGAAGTTCTCGTAGTTCTGTCTGGCTGGACCAAGAACCACCGGTACTGTCCCAACAGAGAGCGGGTTGTACAGTTTTTCAGTAATATAGTCCTTGTGAATGGAGTTCTCAAATGACAGGTAGAATTTACAGCTGGCGATAGTGGGGAAGTAGTCCTGGTCTGAGATGTATTCCCCAAAAGCTTGTCCATAGGCATGTACCTCGATGTGTTTGTACAACTCATTGTAGTACTTCACCCGCACATGGTCCGGGTTCCAGTTACTCACGATCCAGCAGATAAGCTTGCTTTTGCTCGGCGGAACTAAGTCCTCCTCACCTACGGCTGCCACGATGGACCCATAAGGCACTTCGATATCAGCGTCCTGGCGATAGTTGAGCGTTAGATTAAACATGTTCTCGATCCCCGGGAGCTGGGAAGAGTGGGATGGCGACTCCAGGTTCATCCATATCCACTTCTGGAAGGATGGTCTCTGGGGTGGTGGCAGGTTGGACAGGTCAGTGGAGATGTCCCTGTGATGGATAACAACCCCATCTGACTTGTTGTAGAGGTTCCTGTCTGCTGTGATGAAGCAACCATTGATGTTGAACAGAGAGCTGCAGACACTCAAGTCGTAGGTCTGTCCGAAGGGCCAGAGCCAAACCAGCACAGTGGTCAGGTTCTTGTCAGTCTTGGTGGAGAAGAGATTTTTGACCCGATCTGTAGATGCTGTAGACTCTACAGGACCTGAAAGCCAGCTGGTGGATGGTTTAAAGTACATTAAAAACAGAGTCACAAAGCATCCCAGAAGAAAAGTGCCGAGCAGAAGGGGTCGTAGAATTCTATGAAAAGGTGCTGATGGCATACTCTATCCTGAAAAGGGGGGGAAATGAAGGACAAACTGAGAATTAAATAATGATATTTCCTCATTTCGATTAGCTCGATAGCATGTGAGGTGCTAGAAATTGTATTCCACAGGACATGCACCAGTTGGATCCATAGTCTGAACGAGTGAGCTACAAAGTTAAAGAACACAATACACACCTGGTGGATTTGACTATATGGTGAAATCCAAGCAAGAATATAAGTTGTGGGGTTCTTGGCAACCAGATCCTACATTGGGTCAACAGTGGGATGACTTTTCATGGGCCAGCACGCATAGACTGTTCTTAACCTAAAGAACAAAGATCCTTGATCATCTATTGACAGGTGCTTGATCTTGTGCCTATGTGTCTTCTCAATGACGTCTCCTTTAGGCAAGGAGAAAGAATATCAGTTAGGCTAGTAATTAGTCTAGACTACTAAGTGCAAACATGGAAGGGCTCACATGGAATGCCATGCCCTGAGATAACATGCAATGTGAAATAGAATCAGCAC
>JAOEHI010002682.1:28515-39543 GCA_025447815.1 Percopsis transmontana
ACTAAGTGCAAACATGGAAGGGCTCACATGGAATGCCATGCCCTGAGATAACATGCAATGTGAAATAGAATCAGCACTTCGACTGATGGGCTTGCGACTTCACAAGGTCATTTTTGCTGTAGTATAGTCTTATAGACTAGTACCGTTCAGTAATTTCTGAAATGTACTAACAAACCCCAAGAATTGCAGTGACTGTATGAAGAATTGGTTTGACCTACTGTACACACTTTAGGTTTATCAAGTGAAAACATGTTTAGTGTTATACTCTCCTGAATTGCCTATGCATAATGCAAGATACAGTATATTAAAGTCAAAGGAAGGTGTTTTTGTGTAATCTTCTCGTAAAATGTATTTCAGGGGCAAATTAGGCATCCATAATATTCTAACAGGTTTTTCATATACTGTAGGTCTGCTGCTGTTTAGATTTGACAAAATTGGGCCTTTTCTATGCAAAATCGACATATGACAGTGAATTGCTTGTCATACACGGCAGATGTCACGGCAACCCCTCACTACAAGGTAGTAGATTTCATAAAACTGTAAAAGACATTCATGTGTCATGTTTATTTTCTTGAGAGGCACAGTATATAAAAGAGAATGCTGCCATCTTAAGGCTAAAGAGAGTAGTCTACAATTTCCCAGCTCTTAGCGCAACACACCTGCATGTTGCATAAAGAGGCCATGCAAACTAGAACAAGATGCAAATTTGAGAGGCAGACCTTGCTAGACTGTCCCTGAAAAGCTGTAAATCAATGACGATTGCCAATGACACAATGTCTGCCTAATAATATATAATATATACTGAGCAATTGGCTCCTGTTTACTGTGAATGTCCCATTTCATCTTTCCCATTCGTACAAATGGCGTTGGCTTAGGCGTAGATGTTTGTGTTCAAAAGCCAGATAAACCAGGACGAGATCTAATCTAGGCTTCTGGTATCAATACATTTTCATGTAGGCAAATCCTCTTACATCGCTGAAAAAAATGCTTTCTGCTAGCAGCAGCGATAAGCTCTTTGCAGATAAAGACATTGTCCAGGCATGTCTAAACTCACCTGTACAAAGAGAATAAAATACACTTTCCATAATTTTTGAGATTTGAAAAATATCGCATTGTAGTGCAGAGATAAAATCCGTAACAATCGAATTTAAGGTGTTACCACAATAATGCTAAGTGAGTTCAGAGCATACAATGGGGTGTAGAATTATTAGCCTAAGTTATTTTTCTTATTAAAGTCTCTAAACTGCAACAAATGAGAGCAGAATAGATATGTGTTCAGGTACTTGACATGTTGACACAAAATATCAAGGGTTTATGTCAAATTCTTTTTGATGTATTTGGGGCACAGAGGGTACACTGCATGGGTGAGTTGTAAGCAAGGGGTGGGGGGGGGGGGGGGGGTGGCTAAAACAACCTATACAGAAAATATTTTTAGGAAACATCAGTCACAGAGACCAGCATGAATAATTGCTTGAGGTGGTATTAATAATAGCTGAACTGATAATTCGGGCAATTTGCGACACGGGTAATAATAAATTGTATGAATTCACGTTTATGGCACGTCTTGTGAAAGAGCACCCCATCCAAGGGGAGAATTAATTTGGCAGGCACTGAGCACTGAAGGTCATTTTTAAAACGTGATGTTGGAGGGGACCATACTTGGAATGACTGGCATCGTCATGATCTCCACTGCATTGAAGTTGAGAACAGAGATGCACCAGCACAGTGATTTGTGCTACCCAACAAAACGCCTTTTTGCGCAACAAAACGCGCACAATATAAATAACAGTCGGGTGCACAGTAGCGAATACCATTTTAGCGCTGGGGGAAAAACGGTTTAATTTAGGATATACAATCGCAATTCAATCATCCATAAACAAGGAAAAAGCGTGAATTGTAAATAATTGTATGATTGGTGGCAAATAAATATTACCCAAGCGACCTGAATACATGCTCTGTGAATTGTAAAAACGTTTTTTTTAGCATATTTTCTAGCTGACAAGAATTTGACTGCAAACCCAGGTAGCACTGCCGTACTATGGAGTGCGGGGGAAATAGCCATGCATTTCACTCACCATCTCGACGGCCGTGAAACAAAATAAACCTTTCTTGTCATTTCATCCCGGGTTCGTCCCCTCATTCAAATACACCTTGGCATCACCGAGGGTATACTGGATGTGGATAAAATGGATATTTCAGCCGACAGCAGGATGTGTAAGATCATATCCATCGTCCTGATCCCAGAAACCGCTACCTTGCAACCGGGGGGCGAATTTTCCTCACTGCCGTCCAATGCAAAGAATAAAAGGGATAGAATTGTCGGGTATGCTGTCTCTGCGCTGAAAAATGTATTCAACCTTTCGTATGCGAGGACGCCATGTACGCTCAGGGATGTGATGCGATGTGGAATAATTCCCTACTGGCTGCCCATGCGCTACCTTGCTCTGTTTATCGACAATGCAGCTGCAGGCTTTACAGTGGCCAGAGTGTGGAGGATGTGCTGCTATTTGTCGTCACCCACGAGTGCTTTTATGCATTAATAATGGGTATAACCGTATAAACATTAATGAAGGACCCTTCATTTAATAAAGCATTATGTGATTCCATCGCTGTCCTGGGCAGACGTGTAATAATGAAATGTGATTTAATCTAGTGATTTATTATTTGAGGGATGTATTTGGACAATGGCTTGATGGTCTTTGGGCTGTGTTGTAGGACAGGAGATGTATTTGGGACACAGAGGGTACACTGCATGGGGGAGTGGTAAGCAAGGGATGGGGGTGGGGGGGTGTCTAACATAACCTGTACAGAGAAAATATTTAGAAAATATCAGTCACAGAGACAGACGCTGTCTATTCACTGCCGTCTGTCCTGTAAATACACAACCGTGTAGTGTGTACACGAGGCTTTATTAAACACAATAATGAATACGTCTAAAGATCTGTTAAACCGCACATAAAAAATTGATATATCAATGTGAGAAGACCAGAAGTTTTGGCTCTTTATTTAGTTCAGGTTATTGACTAGACTAGGCCTACATGCACATCTTAGGCGTTACATTTCTATAGAAAGCTACAGTGGTAAAACGTGGTCATTATCCTGTGATCCAAAAATGCATATTTCCCTGTTACTTATATAGAAAAAAAAATCTATTAAATTATTAACTTTAAATTAATATATATGTACAACACAGCAGGCAAGATAAAAGAATTACAAAAAAAAGGTCCTTCACATCTTTAGGTTTAGGTTTTGCAAATCCTTTGGCTTTGTCTGTGTAGTTTTATATATTTTCCAAAGCAAATCTGTGACTCACATTTCACATTTCAAGTAAAATATTTTTTATCAGTACAAATTACATGCCGTCAATTCCTTAGTACTTTCTGGAAATGACTGAATAATATAGTGAAATTAATGGACTAAATGTAGTGTAAAGTAGTGTAGTAATTAACTAATACTTACCCAATATACCAGTAATAAACTCAAAAGCTCTAATGTGACTCTACCAGTGCCAAATTACTGACCGTGCACACCAGGCAAGTGCCCAGGGGCCCCTTGTCTTTGGGGGGCTCTTGGCTGAGCTGCCAAGGGACTTTAGTTGGTACTTTGGGCTGGCAGATTTCACCAGCGGGGCCCTCTGGTGGGTTAATCTGGCCATACACTCTACAGTGTCAGATGGCCTGTGTGTTGCAGCTTATTGTATACCTACTGTCACTGGTATATTACTGGGTAATCACTAGTTAATAGCTACATAATACTACATCATCATTTCTATGCAAGTAGACTTAACACCGTAACGGGTCATTCTTCCCATCTCTTACGTTCACCACCAAATATCGCAGCCCATTTGCGAGTTATCTCCAGATAGACTGCAGGCTTGTTCGGCAAGTAGTCTAAATACACAGTCTGGCTCGTCTTGGGGACGGCCATTTCAATCTGTGTCCCCTCGTGCCACTCATTAAAAGACGTTACAGAGATGAAATCAGGCCTGGCCTTTAAGGCTGTGCTCAGCGCTGTTTCGTAGTATTTCCCGTTGATGCGGTTTCGAGTGTTGTGGAAGTTCCAGGGTCGAATGTTTGTGTCAATATACCCTGGGCCCACGCTGGGGATAAACATCAGGCTGTTGTCCTCGCAGAATGTTTTGATTGAGTCCCAGTTGCGATGGGTTGAGCCGTAGGAAAACCCATTGGTGGCGAAGTAGGTATAGAGTCCATCAAAACCGGCGGTTAGGATGTCCATCTTGTGTTTTTCGTCAACCAGCAGAGCGATGAAGATGGCGTCGTACGGCGTATCCCTAAGACTGTTGCTCTCCGTGTGCTTCAACAGTTTAGCCCAGCGTTCAGAGTTCACCAGGTAGGAGTCATACACGTAGAATAGAGGGAGAACTTTACCTGTGTTCGTCCTGCATCGAAAGAAGGCAGGGTGGGCTCCATATCTGAAAACAATGGTTTCATAGGTTATTCATGTGGTTATGAAAGCTCAGGGGGAATTCATCCTTCATTGTTAATTAAGAAGAATCCATTGAGGTGGACAGTTTAGAGACAAATAATCATTTTGCAATTCATTTACCATGTAAAGATTTTATTGATAAATACACTGACAAGAGAAAATTACAAAACATTACTCACTTTTCAATGATGTATTTGACATTGGAAAACATAGAGATCTCATCCCTTTCTTTATATGGTTCAATATGAAATGCCACCTAGTTAAACAAAGGAGTATGAAGAGGCATCTGATTACTAGAAAGCAAGTTTAATTATTTAACTACAAAAACAGGTGCACTCCCCAATTGGTGTCTGGCATTCCCCTTGTGGTTGAAACTAGCATTACAGAAACCTTGTTTGAATTTGAAACTCAGAGAGAACATGCCCCTCCCACACCTCTACTCCTCCCCCTACAGCGCTCATAGGCCCATGTCTTCTCTACCCCTCCCCCTACAGTAAAGTGCACTATTGTGCACAGTTTCAAAACGTGAACAAAAAGTTACAACCTAATCTGCTAGGACTAAGGTTCATAAGATGACTATGAAAGAACAAATGTCCACTGGACCTGATGCCATGCCAACACGGACCTTAATATGGTATTTGTGGGCCACTTCCAGCAGTAAAGGCACAATGTCATCTGTTGAGTCTCCATTGTCATCTTTCATCCCAGGAGGGTACCAGGAAACAGCAATGACACCTAGAAGCAAAATAACATCACAGTAAAAAATGATGCCACATTCCTCAAACCTGCAAAGTCAAAGTGAAAAACGTAGAGAATGCCGCTGCATCTCGGTTTTAAATAGAATCTATTTTAATGCTACAAGAAAGGGGTCATAATTATAATTTACGATAATACTGTTAAGACGGTATAATGGTTATAATCTTCTACTTTAATATGACACGTTTCCCCAAACAGGTTTAACTATTCCGACAAAAACAGATTAAAACAGGAGAGTTGTCATATGGGCTTAAATCGGCAACGTTCAACGTCGTCAAAATATCAAGATATTCATTTGTAATAGATCGACATGGGGGAAAAAAAGGGGTCCACAATCTCTTACCAATCGCTGCCGTCCGGAGCTGCTGCATGTGCGCTTCCACAACAGAGGGATCCCTTGAACTGTACGGCCCCAAGGCAGGGTAGAAGTTGGCCCCAATGTCATCGGGAGGGACGTGTCTCCCCTGTGGATACCCCTGAGCGACTTTGGAATCCCAGTGTGGCAGCTGAGGGTGGTCCCAATGAATGAATTTACCGTCAAACCGGGGGTTTCCATACCATGTGTAGTAGAAGGCATGCAGGTTGTAGTTGGGAGGAGAAAACTTCTTCAACGTGGCTTCCAGCTTCGCATCCTTCTCCGACTGAGCGGAGTCAACTATGTCGGCACGTTCGGGTTTAGTGTAGGCCGTATCGCGTTTCTTCGCCTGAATGTCATTTCTGCCACCTTCCATGTCCGGGAGTAGCTCCAGATCGAAGGGGCTGCCCAACTGAGAATCATCCGGCGCGAAGGACTTTAGAACCACTGTTATTATGAATACAAGCAACAGCAAACCAATCAACGTGATGCAAGATTTACGTCTAAACCTCGCCATTCTTCAACTGCTGCTTCACAGTCCATTGTCCAGACAGCAGCGAGAGACTGCTGGATCCACTGCCATTGAAATGTGGCCTGTGGCGTTTTCTTTAACCTGGGGAAATGATGAAATGTAGGCTATAAATAGTCAGAGAGGTAGAAAGAATAAAGGGGGGTTTGGTTTTGATCGAGTCTGTGTCTAGTCGACATAGACTTAAGACTATGCGGTAATCGCCTGCAAAAAATAATAAAAGGCTACAACGATACTCACAGTACATTCACTATGTTTTGACATGTACATACACCTTCATATTAGAAAACAGCTAGTGTAAAACGTTATTTAAACTTTACCTGCATTGGAATAGGCTAGCCTAGATCCTCCGATGAACTTCAGACCTGTCAGCAGCAGAACAAGTCCCAGGCCACGGATGCCCTTTTTTTTTACATCGCTATCGCTATTCCGGTTTCCAGGGCTCTATGTAAACGAGCCCACTTATGTTTCTTGTGTAACATTAATAATCACCATCCATTATTCAGAGAAATGTATGTCACTGACGATCGAATGTGATGCGGAAATGGGCAGGCGACCATCACCGAGTCGGTTATGTTGACCTTAAAGCGCAGAGTCACAGCGATGATCTGGAACTTGACACGTATTGAATGAATGCGTGCAGGGATCCATCCCTAATACATAGAGGTTAGTGCAACGTGTCTCGTCAGTAAACGTCCATAAATCCGGATGTCGCCTCCATTCTTCTGGGATGATACATCGCACCAAAGGCGCGGCAAAGACAGGTATACTGTATCTGCCGCTGCACAGCCTGTTTTACAATACAGCAGACACATTTTAATAGACAAACTGAAATTGAATTATCTAATTAATAGCGTTGACGACCAGATTACAATGTTTACCCTGGATTTCAATGATAGTATGGTAACACCCTTTGTTTGCAATTGAGGATTTGGTAAGTCCGTTTTTAAATTTCTTAGGAAAAGTCAAATTGGAGCCTAGAGATTTGTCAAGTTGAAAAGAAAAAAACTAATTTACATTAAATATAGGAATATAAGTATGGAACACATCCTCCTCCTAGAATTGAACACAGCAAAGAGTATTGTGTAAAACAGCTTGTGGTAATGTGTAATTTATGGCCACTACAACGATTGTCGTGAGTAGCATTTGTGAATGACAAAATAGGCTTGAGGATGTTATTGCATTTGTTGTTACACTGGTAGTTAAAAGCACCTCTTAACAGCCAATAGAGTGGTGCTTAAATGTACGCCTAATTGTTCCATTAGCTTAGAGTTGGCTAGTAGGATCAAAGGTACGGTATCATAAAGAGTAAGTAAACAATATTATCATAATATACTATCCGCCAAACTGCATTCATCTTGTTCAGCTTAGGTTGTAATATTTATTAGATAAAGAGTGTTGTAATTTTTTGTATGAAAACGACCCTAATGGGTGTCTAACCTGTGTTTTGATCAATTGAAAAACATTTAGTCTTGCATGGAGTTCGGATTGATCCAATCCAGTAACTATAAATACTCTTAAGATTTTGACAGGGTTGTCAAAAAAAAAAAGAGGTTAGAATGAGTGAGTAACAAGTTACAAAAAGAAAAAAAACTTCTCTATTGCTCTATGTTAGGATAAACGTTTGCTTGTATTTAAACTGTTAGCAATTCATTTGAGGATTTAATGGTTGATTTGTAATGTATGTTGTAAAAAGATACATAATATCAGGATAGTCTAGTGGTCTGCAGTGTTTGACTCCCAGCTGGAAGATCATGGGTTTGAGCCCAGGAGTGGGCCTACCTACAAGCATCCTTGAGCAAGATGCTACCTGCTCCTTCTAATTGTCGCTTTGCATAAAAGTGTCAGCTAAGAATAAATTTATAACTACTTTAGCCCTGATGTTGATGTCATTATTTTAACAGAATGTTGTTTGATTAAGATAATTAAGCAGTAAGCACAACAGAGGATGTACTATACTTCCTGCGGCAGCTGAAGAAATTCAACCTGCCAAAGACAATGATGGAGCACTTCTACACAGCCATCATTGAGTCCATCCTCACATCCTCCATCACCATCTGGTACGCTGCTGCCACTGCCAAGGACAAGGGCAGACTGCAGCGTGTCATTCGGTCTGCGGAGAAGGTGATTGGCTGCAATCTGCCGTCACTCCAGGACCTGTACGCCTCCAGGACTCTGACACTCCCCTCTGGCAGGGGGCTGAGGTCCATCAGGACCAAAACCTCACGCCACAAGAAGAGTTTTTTCCCATCCGCTGCTAGCCTTATAAACAAGGCCCGGTACCCACCCTGACACTCTCCACACTCCACATGTCACATTGACATTGACTTATATGTATATTAGGCCTATTTGTAGTGCTTTCATGTATTTATTTAAGCACAATAAGTGAGACAGGAGTAATTCACTATTCACTTTATTTAATTTATAGACTTTCAAACCAACTCATACAAACTGCAAAACTGCTTTTCGTAACACCTCAGGTTTATTATACTCATCAATATTAGGAAATAAATTAAGTGAATAAAACGTAAACATTGTGAACAGAGTACATAGAAATATAACAGAAATAATACGACAAAGATCAACTGAGGCAATGAGGCAACTGTTTCACGTAAACCGTCTACTGCTTCTTATTTGCAATGGACCAAAGCTTTAACTGCCAACCTGACTAAACTAATTGTAGGGCAGCAGAATATTTAAATACCTCCCGATAGTAATAAGGGGTCAGCATTTTACAACAGCAATGTCATTAACTTTGGACGCCTGAAGGAAGCTCTGAAATTTGAAAAATAATGTTTGTAATGGCTATTTTGTACACCAGGTGGCGTCATTATCTGCTAAAATGACGCCACTGCGGTCAATTTCTCCCCCCACAACAGTTTCGGTGGTGTGAAACGGGTGACTAACAACGTTCCTTTCAACCTCACTTGCTCTTTTTCCTAGAGAATTGCAAACTATGTGGGTTAAAAGTGTGGTGCATACATTGTACGTGTTTTTGTTAAGTTTCTAAAAAAAGTTGCATTAGTTACAAAATTGCAGCACATGCCATAACACATTTCCTACCCTTGTGGGCTTCAACAGACAAGGTCCGGACATGAAAATCACAACACAATATTAGCAGAACACCGATTTAGCAGACATTGAACCATGTGCCATGGAGGGCCGAGAAACACAGTCTGTCACTTCAGACCTAAACATCAGTAAAACACTGACCATTCAAAACTGCCAATTTCAAATATGGACAAAGGCCTGTTGCAAAGGTCTAACCTTTCAAGAAAGCTAAGCTAATACATTGGTCAGTTTAGTCCACTCAAAAACAGGAGGATTTAAAGTTGGAAAAGATGTTACGATATCTAACAATGGATCACCTGTATTCAGGAAGTGTAGTTGTAAAATCCTTGTTTGTATAGTCCATGTACACTGCCAGCAGCATCTTACTTAAATCTTATGTGGTTCGTTCAAATCCGTCTCTGGTCGCATTTTTTGCTGCGCATGTGGATGTGCACTTTCACAATGGTTAAATAAATCCAACATCTGTGCGTGCACTCATTACTTTTAAATCGAGGTGTACCCCACGCCACATTTCAGACACATTTAAACTGTTAGCAATAACGGAACTCTGGCCATCCAACGGTCTCTCGGTCAGCTGAAAATACATTTATCGAGAGAAATCTCACTGCTGTGAGAGATCAAGGCAAAACAACAGACGTCCCACATCCATTTTGTTTTCTGTCGGAATCAAAAACAATTACTCTCCATCTCATTAACTTGTCCCCACTTTTACAGGGGTGGGGGAGGAGGGGGGTCCTTCAAAAACACATCAACACGGAACTCTCAGAACTGCAAATGGCATCGCAATAAAACCACAAGTAGAGTATTTGTTAATAATATCAAAAATACCAACAAACAGGCCAGAAGAAATAATACATCGATTGGTCACAGCAAATTTATGTACACATACATATTAAGAAAGAGCTGTCAGTGGGGTGGGGGAGTTGGGGGTTACTGGGGCATTGATGGACAGACTGGGGGCTTGGTTAAAGGGTGGAGGAAGAGGGTGAGGCGGGGGAGCGAAGAGGCTGGATGTTCACCTCTTCTTGGGGGCCTGGGCAGTGCGGGGCGGGGTGACGGGGCGGCCAGAGTTCACCCCGCCGTATTGGTACTTGGCCTTCTTCTCCGAGGGCTTCAGAATCTTTGATTGACAAGAGAGAGAAAGGCATGAGAGGAGCAGCTGGCTGTGTGTGTGTGTGTATGTGTGTAAGGGAGTCAAGCCTTAGAACCTTGTAGTAGATACTTCCACACTGAAGCAACGCCCCGAGAGTTAGCAGTTGGTGTGAAACGGTCAACCCATCAGCATTAGAGCATTCTTCATTACCTAGGCTCAGGGCAGGATAGTCTAGCGGTTAGGGTTGTGGGTTCGATCCCCAACAAGCCCTACCTATAAGCATCCCTCAGCAAGATGCTAAACCCCTGCTCCTTAATAGACCTGCAAAGTCGTGTCGTCGTGTCGTCACCTTATTATTATTAAGAGCAGTTATTAAGAGTTATTAAGAGCACAGAATGGCGTTTTTCTTATCGTTCAGTTTTGGGTTCCGCCAGCGCTCCCGTTAAGCTATGTGCAAATGAACGGAGTCTTTGACATACGTTTCAGATATATTGAGATCTTCCTTCGCAAGTAATATAATGTTTGCTAACTGCTGAAAGGGAAACGTCAGCTGCCGCCGTGTGTTGTGCACGCCACACCTTGTCAAACTCTTTTGGTTATCCTTGAACAATAATGCCAAAGCGGGAAAACTACTACTGCCGGACATAGCTGCACTCTTACTAAGGGAAGTGGCTATGTTAACATAGCTGCACTCTTACTAAAGGGAAGTGGCTATGTTAACATAGCTGCACTCTTACTAAAGGGAAGTGGCTATGTTAACATAGCTGCACTCTTACT
>JAOEHI010002683.1:0-11426 GCA_025447815.1 Percopsis transmontana
GAGAGAGAGAGAGAGAGAGAGAGAGAGAGAGAGAGAGAGAGAGAGAGAGAGAGATAGAAACATAGAAATTGGGTAGAGAGGGTTGGCATTTAAAAAAAATTCTCATACCCACAAAAATCCTATTATAGTTTCTACTAGGTGCATTACAAAAAGATTGTGGTTTAGTTGAACGTTGCCCTGGTAGAGATATTGATATGGCCTGTATTGTACCTGGTTAGGAGGACCCAAGTAATAATTATGTGGACTTAATATTGTCCTTTTAAAATAAGAAGCTGTCAGAAAGCAACTTGTCAGCACCATGTAGGCAAGGAAGGGACTCGTGTAAGAGATGTGAACCTCCCAACAGATTTTTCAGACATAGAACTATAGTTTGCAGGAGGATAATCTATAAAACAAGAATTCAAGCCCCGGTGTTTGCCAGCATCTGCTTAAATGAAGTACCTTTGAGCAAGGAACTTCATCCATTCTGGTTCCAGGAATTCCTATGAGTAGTACTTTTTATTGGAGCTGGAATGTAAAGAGAATTTTTCTTCCATAGCCTAGATTAATTATACATGTATTTATTCTACTCAGCAGTAGTACTATTGTCAATAAAGTTGTAATTTCAGTTAGCAGTCACCAGATAACGCACAACACATGGTCCTGGTGTGATCTTTGTTGGCATGATGACGATAAGAATTATATTACCAAAGGCGCATGCTGTTGAAACAACCACAGACAGATGATTAAAATTCTGTGGTCATCCATGGTCTGCCTTGGATAGGCCAATAGCTGATTGGCTGATTTTGCCCCATTGTGCAATTATGGGAACATTATACAAGTAAAGAGAGATTCTTGGAAGAGGTCCAACCATGCCAATAAACTTGAATAACCCTTTGGGCTGCTCCCTATCCATGCAATGTCCCTAGGTTGTTGAATATCCTGGTTTTGTGTCTGTCTTTCTTGTAGCCCGCCCTGGGGAGTATCTCAACGAGCACAACTCTGAACTGTACAGACAGCAACTTGTTTGCATGTTGATGAGGGCATGAGTGTGTATGTTGTCTTGAGAGCATGCATGTATCTTGGTAGAAACTGCCAAATGTAACTATATTAACTTCAATAAACTGTTCTATTTAACTACAAATAAACCAAGGTATCACCTGAGGGAAACGCAAATTAAGCCTGTGGTATGGTAATGTTACAGAAGTTGTACTGGTTCTTTGGATAATTCAAACAATAATAATTCATTCTGCACTTATTTTTAGTGCATATTCTTAATTTAAAAAAATAGAATCTGAGTTTGCAATTCTTCTGATGGTTCTTGGGATACTAGGTGGTATTTGTTGTAATTGGCTACACATGAAACATCAAACTGTGTTTGTGTCATTTATTTCTATATGCATTTTCATGTACTTGCAACCCTGAAGATCTGTTGTTAATGTTGGGACTGGAATTGAATCATTACTAACCATTGATCAAGCTTGAGGACAAGTGGACAGATAATTTTCAGCTGCAGCATATTTTCAGGTGGGGCAGATGTTACCAGCTGTATAGTATTTTAGTCACTCCAATATAGGCCAGGCACAGGACAGCACATTTTTTTTGTAGTACTTCTACTTGGTAGACATTTAAGGACAGACGACTTTCAGGCAATAAACATTACAGTCACAAGCACGCTCGCCCTTTTCTCAGCTGCTTCACTTCCGTGACTTCATAGAAGGCATTTGTGAAGACTGACATATAGTTGAACTAGCATATCAATGTCATTGAATAACTCCATAAATGTGATTCACAGGGCATTTACAAAGTTGGGCCAGGCCCTCAGTAACTGTTGTCCAATCATTGACAGGGTGTGCTCCCAAAACCACAGGTTTCAGTAAAACAGGTGGAGAAAGGTGGATAATGAAAAGAAGATAATTATTATGCACAGGGGAGGGAGACTTTATGTGTGTGTATGTGTGGTCAATGATTATATAGATGAAGGTGAGAGTGATTGACACTAGAGTGTATGGCACACCCTAAAACCAAGACTTGCCGTAAAACTGAGCAGCATTTACATCTGAGACAGGCTTCTGCCCTCCACCCCTTTGTACTGACGAACTTGCACCAATCTGCTTTATTCTAGCGGGACACCAGCCAAACAATGGTGGTGGTCAGGACTCTTTAATGGGTCACGAGAGGCTTTTGGGTTTGTTAGTTTTTTTCAAAAGATGATTGCAAGATGTTCTGTCATTCATGCAAATGAATTAAAAAGGGAAATCTGTGCTACACATTGAAAAGGAGTGCCCACATCACCTTTTCACCATTTTTCTGGAAAGGTGTTTTAAGTAGGCCTGCCTGCTTCACTTTTAGCACTTTTAGCAGGGTAGCTAACCCGGCTTTCACAGTCAAAGATTATTTTCCTACTGGGATGTTAAATTATCACGTTATTAGTTTTAAATGGTAATTGTTACCCAAAGTGGATCCACAGTACTTCCATCCATGCAATAACAGCAGCAGCCTTAGTTAATTACTCATAATAACAACCACAGCGCAATGTGTGAAGGTTTCAGTATATCTTACATCATTTACATACCCCACTATTATTCAGAATAATTTCCATGTCAATATTTCCATGCACCCTCTTTTTCCACTAATTTGCAGTACTGAAACAAATTCGAACTATGGAGATCTTCCAAATTCAGAATATATCATTCTATTCCATTCAGTTCAACTTTATTGCCATCAACACGATGCGCAGGCACATATGCAATGAAAGGAGGGCTGTAGCTTTCACCAAATGGTGCAGGGGGGCACATAGGGTCATACAGCAAAAAAAACATAAAATAAAGGTAAATATACATTTTTACAAACTTGTGTTAAGTGAGGTAGGAGGAAAGGAACTGCAAAGGTCTGCCTAATAGAATATGAATGTGCATGTTACTCTCAAAAACAGTCTGTGATGTCATGTTCTGAAGTCACCTTCTATCAGACGAATGAGGACACTGTGTATCTTAGCGCTAGCTTTGTGTATGTGGGGGGTACATATTGTAGCCAGTGTACATAATAACATAGTGTTCAGTGGCTGTCTTATCAGACACATGCTGTAGTGCATGTTGGGACGTAGTCCTCTTGACTGGTCGATGACAGATCCCTCCTTCCAGCCCTCAAGCTCTTGTTTGGCTGTGAACTCGCAGGACATTCACCAGTCTGTGTACGGCTGTGGGCTCACGCGCACAATGTTTCTCTGTTGTGTGACCTCAGGTGAAAGAGTCTAAACGGTAACAGAAAACCGATCCTCACTCCTTTTTTAAATGTTCGGTTGAATGTGTTCTGATTGCAAGTAAATTGTAATATTGGAGGACAAGCTGGACTATGAAAGACACACACACACACACGCACACACACACACACATTTCTCTCTAGCCGAGGAAGTGTTTTTCCAGGGAACTTTCACCTACATGGAGCTCTGTCTCTTCACCCTACCCTCCCGATCAACCTGATCTCTGGCTGGACTTTGTGTGTGTGTGTGTGTATATGTGTGTGTGTGCAGATCTGCGCGTGTCTTCTTTGGAAACCCCAGATCAGGGTTTACTAGGCTTCTCAGCTTCAGTATGAAAGGAGCAAGGGGTTTTGTAATACAGGTATAAAAGTGCCAAAGGAACTAACATAAGGTCATAGGTCAAGGTCTTTGGGGTTAGGAGATGACTGTGTCAGTTTAGTGTACAAACATAACCCATATGTATTATGGCAATACTAAATTTATAGCATACATAATGATTAAGACTGTAGACCTATAGGGCCCTAGATTCCCGGTCAAGGGGTTGGGATTTTCAATAAATTCTCATACCCACAATATACCATATTATAGTTTCTACTAGGTGCATTACATAAAGATTGTGGTTTAGTTGAACCTTGCCCTGGTAGAGATATTGGTAAGTAATAATTATGTGGACTTAACATTGTCCTTTTAAAATTGAGAAGCTGTCAGACAGCAACTTTCTTTTCTTTCTGACATAGCCTAGCACTTGTCAGCACCATGTAGGCAACGGAGGGACTCGTGTAAGAGATGTGAACCTAGACATTTGAGTACCGATGACTTTCAGGCAATAAACATGGTTGACAGTCACAAGCAGAGGCTACTGGGAGACATGTTTATTTGTTAATAGACGATGATCAAACACATATTTAAAGCCCACTCGAATCAATGGAATTAAAAGAATACTTGCTGTTTATGTCTACCTATCAAGTCCACTAGGTACACAAGTATGCATACATCATTTGGGATAAGATATTAAATCTCCGTAGAGTCTACACTCTCAGGTTTACCAGTCCCATGGTCACAGAGATAAGGGTTCCGGCCACAGAGACCACTAGTAACTAGTATCACTCGGACAGGTGGAGGGGTGACTGCTACCAAAGCCCACCCAACATTTACTTATCACAAAAAATGACACCATCAACAGTGCCTTTAAACGGTGCCACCAAACGAAAGCAAAAAAACACAAAACAATTGAAAGAAATGATACTGTCCTGTCCATGTATTATTACTTGCGAAGGCAACTATTACATTTTCTATTTAAAAAAAAATACTTGGCTATACTCCATGTTCTAACATACAGTAACTATATTAAGTAACTACATTAGGTAGCTTAAACAATCAGACGTCTATCTGGCAGTATTACAGTCAGGCATTAACCACAGGAATTACTGAAGTTTGACAAAGCTTTAACTCAAAGCGACAAGGACCTGTTCTTATTTGCCCTTAGGAGCCTGTGCCAATAACCTCCTCCCTCCCCGCCCCCTCTTAGCTGTTGTGCTCTGACTAATAATTGTACTGTTTTGCTAAAAACAAAGTGAGCTGTAATGTATTTTTCATGAATACTGAATGTTCAAGCGACGCTGAACGTTTAGTTTCCTCTAAGTTCCGGGTAAAAGTCTATTGGGTTCACATTGTAGTCACAAGGTATTGCTTGGGCATTGTTTGTCATTGTTTGTTATTAATTATTGATTTGGAGATTGAAAACTATTTCATGTAGGAAAGTCAACTGGAGTGCACAAAGAAACAAAGGTCTTTGATGCTAGTGTTCGGCGTGCAGTACTCATTTACCACGATACCACTTGTACCCACAAACAGTGTTCAGTGTGTGTATGTCATTGTGTGTGTTTTCTTTTTACCTAGGTCTGTCTCCTGTCTGTAGTTTTACTGTTTGTTAATGACATACTCTCTCTCTCTCTTCCAGCCTTCCCGTGGTTTGGTATGGACATTGGCGGTACGTTGGTGAAGCTGGTTTACTTTGAACCGGTCGACATCACAGCCGAGGAGGAACAGGAGGAGGTGGAGAACCTGAAATCCATCCGTCGCTACCTCACCTCCAACGTGGCCTACGGTATGTATAAACACACGCACGCGCACACACACAAGCATACACAAAGTGAAGAGAACACGGTGGACATTTTGGCTACCCCAACTACCCTTTCATGCCAGAACCAATGAAAATCCCCTCCCCAGGTAAGACAGGTGTGCGTGACGTGCACCTGGAGCTGAGGAACCTGGTGATGTGCGGGCGAACAGGAAACCTGCACTTCATTCGCTTCCCCACGCAGGCCATGCCTCGCTTCATCCAGATGGGCCGAGACAAGAACTTCTCCAGTCTGCACACCACCCTCTGTGCCACCGGGGGAGGGGCCTACAAGTTTGAGAACGACTTCCGCGCGGTGAGTGAGAGAGTAAGCTGGACGTTAAAACTGCTCATATTATCCCTGTGTCATCATTATTATCTCCTATCAGACAGAGTGAGGAACGAGAGAGGCAGATGGAAAGAGACGGTGTATTAGAATATATAGGTAGAGTTGGTTTTGCCCTCTACAATATCAGAAGGATAAGGCCATTCCTCACAAACGAAGCGGCACAGCTCCTACTCCCAAGCTGTAGGTCTGCACGTCTAGACTACTGTAACTCTACTCGCCGGGTTACCAGTCTCTGCTACCAGACCCTTACAACGAATCCAAAATGCAGCAGCACGTCTAGTATTCAACCAACCAAAGTTCTCCTATGTAACCCCCCTCTTCCGAGACCTTCACTGGCTCCCCGTCTCAGCCCACATCCGTTTCAAGACATTAGTGTTGGCCTATAAGGCAGCAAAAGGAACTGGCCTGCTCTACCTCCAAGCAATGGTAAGATTCCAAGCCCCAGCCAGAGCACTTCGCTCTACCACCTCAGCTGGCAGGCTGGCACCTGCATCGCTACGAGCTGTGCGTAAGAGTCACGCAGCCCAGTCCAGACTCTTCTCTGTCCTGGCACCGCAATGGTGGAATGAGCTTCGTGCAGCAATCAGAAGAGCAGAGTAACGACGATCATCCGCAAGAGACTTAAAACCCACCTCTTCAAAATCCATCTCGG
Organism: Percopsis transmontana; assembly: GCA_025447815.1. Lineage (NCBI taxonomy): Eukaryota > Metazoa > Chordata > Actinopteri > Percopsiformes > Percopsidae > Percopsis > Percopsis transmontana. The sequence continues at coordinate 6,362 of JAOEHI010002683.1, forward strand.
TACCTCAGCTACCGATCTTTCTACCTCATAGCATCAATCCCACAAACACTATAATCCCACTATAACAATCCTTGTTCTATCCTCCTTTCCTCCATTAAAAATAAATACATATATTCCCTCTGTTAGATCAGCTAGCAATTCCTAGCAATTCTTGACTGTTTGAGGAGTGAATGATAACTTTCGGTTATTGCAATTATTGACTGTTTGAGGAGTGAATGATAACTTTCGGATAATGTTCTAAAAATGCATAAGTGAAGTAACCTTGTTACATGATGCTGCGCTTATTCTGGGAGAATGTTATTAGCTTGCAAAAACTGGTGGTTAACTAGTTTAACTGTTATTATGTACAAATGTACTAATTGTAAGTCTCTTTGGATAAAAGCGTCTGCTAAATGCTGTAAATGTAAAGAGAAAGAGAGACAGACCGACACAGATGGAGTATCCCTGTCTGTCTCTCTCTCTCTATTTAAGGCTAAATATACTTTCTGTGTCCGCGGACTGTGCACAGGTTTTGAGCTAGCAGGGCACGGCAACACGCACAGGTCTGCTCGGACTGGCTGCATGCCTCCAAAATGTTGTGTCCGCACGGATACGCCGAAGCCGAACTAGGCTACATTCGGCAAGCTCACCAATAGTGGGGGAAAAAATAAAGCCAACCATGCTAAACTCTGCCTCTATAGGTGGTGCAGAACCCTCTTAAAGGTACACTCCTTTGTAGGTATGGAGTCACCGGAACCCCAGATTTCAGACCCAGACCACTGTTCATTTTAAAACAACTTTTTAAAACGACTGTGTGCAAAAGTGTAGGAATTTGTAGGGGGAGGGGAAGAGAACGGTGTGAATCTTAAGAGCGTTGTACAGGGAGAGGAGGGAGGAAGGGTTGAATGGAGATTCACACACAATGTTTTTGTGACGCCTTTTCAACCGTATGGGGACACAAGTCGAGCAGTGCACGTTTGTCCATGCCCCTTGAAATGTCAAACCTGCCTGTCTGTTGCGGAGTTCACTCTACTGGCTTTGTTCAGGCACTTGGTGTTGCCAGTCCTATTATTTATGTAACTCATAATATTAGTCCGCTGTCATGGCCGCAGGAAAGGCTTTACACACACTTGCAGATAGCGGGTGGGTGGGGGGGAACTTGCGGTTGCTTTGACTTACAAATCAATGCTCGGCCACCCACCAACAAAACTACTGTATCCGCTTGTTTTCGCTCTCTGTCCTGTGCATGTCATGTCGAATCATGTGCAGGGCATTTAAACACTCACACATCCAGCTTCATTTACTAAATATATAAGCCGGCTGTAAGTATATACAGAATGTAATTCAGTAAGCAAGCTGTACATGTATGCGCTATGTTTACACGTGCGTACATGTCACTGTCAAGTATATACATTTGTGTGTGTGTGTGTGTGTGTGTGTGTGTGTGTGTGTGTGTTTGTTCTTCAGCGTATGTCTATTCTTAAGTAATCTTTCCTCTCTCCTGTCAGATGGCTGACCTGGAGCTGCTGAAACTGGACGAGCTGGACTGTCTGATCAGAGGCCTGCTGTATGTGGACCGTGTGGGCTTCAACGGTCACCCGGAGGGCTACTTCTTCCAGAACCCCTCGGACACCCAGAGCTGCGTCAAGACCCCCTGCTCCCTGGACAACCCCTTCCCCATGCTGCTGGTCAACATCGGCTCAGGGGTCTCTATACTGGCCGTGTACTCGCAGGACAACTACAAACGGGTGACGGGGACCAGGTCAGACAACACAAGACACAACTTTATTCATTCACAAAGGGGGAAATTCTGGTGCTGCAGAAAGCTAAGTCTGCATGGCTAGCATTGATTGTCTAGATAACTGCATTTTAAACCATTTAGTGGTGCAGTAATATCTGCAAAAGGTCAAGGTAGCTCACTACATTTTACAGCCATTGTAGGTGCAGAGTGCACCCAAGATTTGCTGACTGTTGTTGCCTTCCTGCCATATGTGATAACACTGCATGTGAAATGGCTGTTACGGTTCGGGCACATGCAGTAGAATGATTAGATTATAGATTGTGGATAAACAACACGGAAACAAAAAAAAAGGCCTTATGTAAAAGTAACATTTGACACAGACTCATCCAGGAAGTCATCTCAACAGCTGATGTGCATCCACGCCTTTGTTAACTGGGATTAAACCCTTGTGTGACAGCAGGTGTCTGCGTGTGTGTGTCTGTGTGTGGCAGAGCAAACTTATGTCGGGGTTTACCTGAACCCTGATTGTGTGTGTGTGTGCGTGCGTGTTTGTGTTTCTGTGAATCGCTGCTTCAGAACAGCCAGCCAACAGCTGGTATTACCCAAACTTAAATTTTTACCTATATAGGAAATTAAATGGGAACTGAGTCATGGTTCAGTTGTTACGGTGTGATATTGTCTCTGTAAATGGGGAATGTTATGTTTCTATCTCATCATCCCCTCTCTCTTCCCGCCTGTTTTCTTCCCCCCCATCTTGTGTCCTTCTCCCGCCCCGTCAGCCTGGGAGGTGGTACGTTCCTGGGGCTTTGCTGCCTGCTGACTGGCTGCGAGACGTTCGAGGAGGCGTTGGAGATGGCCAGTAAGGGCGACTCCACCAACGTGGACAAGCTGGTGAAGGACATCTACGGAGGGGACTACGAGCGCTTCGGCCTCCAGGGCTCCGCTGTGGCCTCCAGGTTGGTCCAGGGTTCAAATCCGGGGAGGAGAAGCCAAAGATCATTCTGGTTGTACTGGGAAGTAGTAGTCTGGCAACAGCCTTATACACACATTTCTGTGTACACATTACAATTACGTCATTTAGCGGACGCTTTTATCCAAAGCATCAGTTAAGGGATCAAAGTCCATGACAAGAATCGAACACATGACCTTTCGGCTGAAAGTTGAACACACGGACTTCTAGACTGTCTTGCCATGTTCCTTGAACCTGAATAATTTTGGATTATCCCACATATACTCACAGCCACCAGTATAACACACACTATAATGGCCAAGGATTAACATGTAAAATGAACATTTTCTGTTGTGGTCAGATTACAGTAATTGTTCCTAGTCACTGTGTTCCATTTCTTCAGTTATCTAAACTGAATAAATGGACACACACACACACACACACACAAACTAATTGATCTTGGCCCGTTTTGGTTGCTTTCTGATTGTTTTTTAAATAGGCACATCATTCATTTCCCTTGTAGCTGAGTTCCTGTCGTTGGCATTGTGCAGTCCCCTCAACCCCTTTTTGCCCAATCCTAGTCCACAACTTTGATGAGCCGAAAACACTATGATAATCTTATCACTAGGCCTTTTGCATTTTCAGTGTTCTACTACATAATAACAGTAGCCTGTTTTTATACTCCAATATAAAACACACAAATACAAGAATTGAATGTTATTGTGTGTAGTGTTTTAGAAGTTTAGTGTGGTTTAGAACTGCAAAATGAGTGAAAAGCAGGACATGTATTTGTGCATAATAGGTGTAAGATAAGGTACATGAAGGTTTTGCTGTCTCAAGTTCCAGTGTTGTAAGTAATCGAGAAAAACTGAATGACGTGGATTAGGCTAAACTCCTTGAACCAACGTCATCCCTTTATCTTCATCCCCACTTTAGGACAAAACTGGGTTTAACACATTTCTGACCTGGATTCACCCACTCTGTTTGAGTAACTGGCCTGGGTTAACCTAGATCCAATTCACTCTCCATGTTCTTTGTTATAGTGGCCTCGGTTGCCCTCTCTGTTTGGAGTGTCAAGGGCCTTTCAGATAGGCGACATGCGCTGTGTTTAACCTAGTTGAACTTTTGCACAACGCGCTATGACTACATCCTTGCACATCCAATAGGAACATGTGGAAAAAGTAAAAGGCCTATTCAGATGGGGAGTAGGGCTGGGTATTGGCAAGGACCTCACGATACGATACGATACGTATCATGATACATGGGTCACGATACATTGTGATACGCTACATATTGCGAAACATTGCAATCCTCTACATGAACATTTTAAAATAGAGCTGAAAATACAACTTGCTGTGTACCACCTGGGTAGTCTAATATGTCCATCACATTATACTGATAACTCAGCAGATAAATTGAATGAACACTATTTAATAAAAATGTCCATTCCAATTTATTATAACAATATTTGCATTACACATTGTTTTAAATATGTTAAAAACATGAATAATATTTTGCGTGTGATTAAGTAAAACTTTTTTTTATTTTTTTTATCGATACGTGGGTAAAAAAAAACGATACAGTATCGTGGAATAAAATATTGCGATACTCAGCTGTATCGATTTTTTTGCACAGCCCTAATGGCGAGTATACTTTTAATGACCTTTTAACATGTACAATAATTGTAAACTGCTTTTCTCTAACATCTGTGTGTGTGTGCGTGTGTGTGTGTGTGCGCGCGCGTGTGTGTGTGTTACAGCTTCGGTCACATGATGACCAAGGAGAAAAGAGACAGCATCAGTAAGGAAGACTTGGCCAGAGCTACACTGGTCACAATCACCAACAACATAGGATCCATCGCACGCATGTGTGCTGTCAACGAGGTACACACACTCGCACACAAGCTATATTGGTCACTGTTGCCAGGATGTACAGTAAATCCTACATGCGTGCTGTCAGCGAGGTACACATCACCGTCATTGTAAGTAATGCGACCCATGCATGGGCATGCACAGATACACGTGCGCGTTTGAACTTGCACACACGTCAGTATTCCCTGTGGGGAAGTGGGTGGAGGACAGGCTCGCTAGAGATACTGGGGAAGCATGGTAAACAAAACAAACAAAACAGAGGGTCAGGCTGGTCGTTAGTGTTTTTCTGTGTTCTGTCAGCTTCTTTACAGTGTTGCCTTGTGGCCTGGTGATCAAGCAGCATTGTACAGGGCTATCACAGCATACAGAGCTGCAGCGCTGGAGACACACACACACACTTTCTCTTTCTTTCTTCTTACATGTTCTCTCTCTCTCTCTTCCTCTCTCTCTTCAGACACACACACACACACACACACACACACACACACACACACACACACACACACACACACACACACACACACA
>JAOEHI010002685.1:0-11424 GCA_025447815.1 Percopsis transmontana
TTTCATCGGCAATTCCGCCTGTCTGTGTTCCTCTGGCTCGCGCTTACTCTCGCTCACTACGCACCGTTGTTACAGAAACAATGAAAATGGTATTTAGGGGGGGTTTTATTGCATGTTTTTTGTTGTGTATGATCACAGTTCATGTGTGGCCGTGTGGGGAAATTTTAAGATAGGCTGTTAGAGTAAAAATATTGTGCTAGGCTACTTCATAAGATAATAAGAAACAAATATTAACAAATTCATGCAAATGCAGTTAAGAAGTTCAAGTTCATGATTTATTTTTATGAATAAATATTTTTCAAACTATCCCCCTGTTTTTTTTCACAAATCGCCCCTTATATATATATATACACACACACACATATATACACACACACACATATATACACACACACACATATATACACACACACACACACAAACTGTATATGGTTGGATTTCATTGTTGCTTGATTGTTGCTAGATTGTTCACTAAAACAAATACATACACAAATACATACACAGTAAATTTTTTATTACTAATTTAGGGGTTGAAATACACTTTGTTCCAAGTAGTTGTGCCTGACCAAATCCATAGAGGAGTGGCTCATTTTGATGATGTGGTTAAGCACGTGTGTTGTTAATGTCAGAAATAATTTAGAATAAGCTTCCATATAATGCTAATAAATAAAAAAAAGGCAACATGTCATGATTTATTTAGAGAAGCAACTGCGCTAATGCCACGATTCGACTGTGAAATTCTAATCAGGCTCTTCCCAATCAACTCGTCAAATAGTCAAAAGTTGGGGGTCACCCAGGGAAATGGGAATTATGGGCTAAATAAAAATGCTCAGGCATTGTCTAAACTGCCCCCCCAGAACATTTCAAACACACACTTGCCTTGGCTGTTGCCCCTGGGCTCATAGTCCCAGGGGAATTGGAGGGTCTCTGGTGTAGAAGATCCAGCCTGGGGGGCACAGGAGGCAGGGGTAACAAAGGAGAGGAGGGCCGCTCTACCTGCATACACACACACAAAAATACACACACACACAGAAGTATTGAGGGGCTTAGTGTAGCTTAACAGGACCAGTATCATGCTGACATACAATGCTGCTACCTTGGTGCATGCCAGCCTGTTCATCACCAAATGCTGCTCCTCCAGCCGTTCGTCCTCATCCTCCTCATTTCCAGGAGCCTCTGGTATGTAAGGACCTTGGAAACCGGTGAAGGAGGCTCCGCTGGCCTTGGGCCGGAAGGGATCCACCACAATAGGTTCAGTGCCTTTAATCTCACAGCGGCAGAATGGACAGCCCTGGCCCTCCGACTCCTGAATGACAAAAAAAATAAAAAATAAAAAAACTTGATAGCAAATAGGGGTGGCATTACTATGGAGTTGGCCCGCGCTAGCCTGCGCCCACGCCTATGCATATAGCGCTGTGTGAACGTGTTCGTGTGATTGGCTTATAAGTATACCATCCCCCACGTGGGGTGCGTTCTTGTGATTGGCTAAAACAAGGGACATATCTGATTGGTTGCAGACAATCCCGTTTAAAAAAAATTATTTGAGAGTCGAGCGACGGCAGGGGAGTCTCAAAATTCACACACAAATGCAGCGAAGTTCACAGACCGCAAGCAGTTTGTAAATCAAGATATATTTGTGTGTGCATCAGAAATATATTTCTGAATCTTGTCCTGTGCATTTGTGAATCTTGTTTGCATTTGTGAATTTTGTGTGCATTTGTGAATTTTGTGTGCATTTGTGTAATCTTCTGTGCATTTGGGTATCCTGTGTGCATTTGGGTATCCTGTGTGCATTTGGGTATCCTGTGTGTGTATTCATGAATTACGTGTGTGCATCTATGAATCCTGTGTGTGCATATGTGAATGTAGTGTGTGCATTTATCTTTATTGAGACTATTTTAGCTCCATAAATTACAGCTTGGCATTACAGCATGATGGATATACACCTCCGCCACCACTGAGACTCAAAGTGGAGTCTCTACTAGGGATGGGCCACATTTTCAAATATTCGAGTAAACTGGAGTAAAAATCGTTAAATTATAAAAAGATTGTCTTAAAAAATATATTTTCCCTTGTTGTTAAGTTACGCGTTACTATTGCCAGAAGGTGGTGGAAATGCACCTAAAAGCTGTTTGCCAACAGCCATTAAACAGCAACAAAAGAAGAACTTGTTTACATTTCTCATATACGTCGCCCTTTTTACACAGCATCTTCAAATCAGGAATATTGTGTCTTCGTTCCGCCTCGCTGTGTAAAAAGTACCGAGGTGGAATGATTTTTTTGTTGTTGTTACGCCTCTGACCAGCGGAGGTAGTCGACAGAGACGAACGATGTCTGTGTAAAAGGGACGGCCAGAGGGTGTGATGTTTAGACACGGAACGCTTGTGGTCGCTCTCTCCTCCACATTCCAGCGTAAATTGACTAAACGGGTGTTTCTCAAAGTCAAGGAAGGATCATTCAAAGTGGAATTTTCAAGGTTGTTACGTCATCGAATGCCGCCGAGAACTGTTCCGATGTCCAGGATCCTTCAAATTCTACCAAGGACAAAGTCCTTCCTATCAGAGAATTACCGTATTGGTCCGAATATAAGACGAGTTTTCCCCCTTGAAATGCGTCTGAAAAAGTGGGGTCGTCTAATATTCGGGGTTTAGACAGATTGCGCCAATTATTAGTAAACAACTGTTCTCACTTGCAGCCACTTTCCCTCAAAATTAGCATACATTACCGTCATCTGTGCAAGTTGACTGCGCATGTGCAACCCGCTACATACGGACACTCACATAAACGTCCGGGCGTTCTAAGCAAATAAAACATATTTCTTTCCAGCGAATCTCTTAATTACACATGGGAAACAGTGTGCTGGTGGAAGACATTGTTATAACAATCGCTTATTGCAAAGTACTCTGGAATATACCTGCAGTCTCTTGCGAAATAGCAGACACGCCCCCAAGGAGCTGCGATATGTCCGCAAGAAGAGAAATTGAGAAATTATCGATATAATTCGTATAAATACAATTATTTTCTTTATAAAAACAACATTTGGTCTTCGAAAAGTGTTTTTCGAAAAAATGAAACTTGAAAAAGAAAAGGTCATCTTATTTAGTGGCGTCTTATATTCGGACCAATACGGTAACAAGGATGCATGTGTGCATCCTCTGTGTTCTTAAAGCACCCACATTCCTATGTACATGTAACAGCAATAGGAAAAATCCTCAAAAAAATTACGTAGATTAACGAGAGCGAGTTGACGACAGCTCAGTATGCATTAATATGCAAGTACTTCAAGTACTTCAGTGTCAATTTGTTATCACCGTAAATGTGTTACATGAAAGTAAAAGAAAACGTGTTAATGCAAGTTATACCTCGTTATTAGTAATGAGCTAGATAGCCTAAGTTAAAAATCGAGCTAACTGAAGCTGGATTTGATAACGTTAGCTATAGGTGAAGCTGCAGCCCTGTTTTTTGAAAATAGCGGGTAGGCTTGATTGATTGCGGTACCTTTTCAATGATGTACACCTGCACACTCGCTAGAGTGTTCCATTGTTTGTTTTCTGAATGCTTGGAAGAAATCTTGCCTAGTCTCTCAAGGACCCGACTTGGAAGAACCTGTCCTACCAAGGAAGCAACCTTGACTTTGAGAAACACCCAACGTCTATGGCATCTAAGGTCCGCGCGCCTTTCTGCCTCAAATTGCTTCCTGTGTATCTTCAATCTCTATTTGTGTGTTAATGTTAAGTGCCGTAATTTGGTTATGATTATTATATTAATATCTTTCAGCATGTTATCCTAAAATCATTAGATGGCTTGAGTTAAGATAGCCTGAAATAAACAGTTTGTTATCATACAAATTGAAAGCGTGAATGGTCTTGCTCCCTCTCTTTCTGTTTATGTATGTGCAGCCTATACTGTACATGTGCACGTACCAGCGTTGGGTAGGGGTATTATTTTTGAATAATAATCGAATAATTCCAAGCGATCATCGAATATTATTTTAGCTTGAAATGCCCACCCCTAGACTCAACTGCTAGTGTGTGTAATGTTTAATTTAAGATATATTTATGTTTTGGATTAAAAATGGAAACACAGTACAGTAATCTAAAATTATACAATACAACAACAAACCAATGAACAAACTGCCAAATCAAGTCCACTGATTTGCACAGTGGCCCTGGCCTGCAGCAGAGCACAGGCATTAAAATATGAAATGAAAATTACATATATTCATGCGATTCTAATTTATGATTAATGAATGATTGCGGCTGAACAGCTTCCAAAGTGTCCTAATACCATAAAATAGGATCAACCCAACAAAATCACAGCCTACGTGTCTCAGTCAGGTCTGGTCACAGCTCTAATATTTTCTCTTAACTTTAGTCCAAATAGACATGTGTTATTTAGAATATCGCTTGCAACAGATGAATAGACAATCATTAAAAACATGTCAATTGTTGTTTTCAACATTGGGGAGAAGCCAAGAATGCTGAGGCCAGTTGTAGTATTACCTGCCAAGCAGTTAAACAGGAAGTGCACATGAGATGGCTGCAGGGCTCAATCTTTACATCCTTGTCGTTCTCAGCACAGATCTTACACAGCTGGAATGTGGAGCCCATCTCACAGTACAGCTCATATTGCTCCTAGCGGGATGAAGAGAGGAGAGACAACAAGGGGTTAGTGTTGAGTATCTTTTCACCTGGAAAATAACTATAAAACATGTGATTATATGTGTTTACACAATTCTCTGCTTTAAAAAGATGTCAAAATAGATGGTAAGGGAAGCCCCCTGCAACTGTACTTACTGTACTGTAGTTATTGTAATACAATTGTATTGGGGTAAGTGGCCGAACTTATGATGACAAGAGGAGGGAGTAATTACACAATTTAATATTGTACAATTTTTTGAAATACTTTCATAATGCTAAACCCGGTATAATTAGGCAGTGGCAAAAAAAAAAAATTTTTTTTAAAAAGAAGTAGGGAATCACATAACCTTTTGCAATTCAGGAAAAGGAATATCCATTTCTGTTGCAATTAATGTTGCTTTAAAAACTGCAAAAATTGTACATTGCAGATAGGACAGCAAGGGTCAATGCAAGGGTCAATGCTTTTCGGTTTTTCTACAAACAGTGGTTTTAAATATTTTCCCGAAAGTATGATGCTTTCACATACGTTTAACTGAAATACAATAAAGTTTTTCTTTGTAACTACCCACGCAAGTTTTATGATATGATAACTGGGGTTTAATGACGTGATAATCCTGCATCTATGCTGAGTCTTAACCCCTACTAGAACTCATTTTAAATGGAAAATAGAATTAAACGACCGTTGGAATGTTGGGCAGAGTGGAATGCTCTTTTAGAGTGGAAGTCTGAAGACGGTAGGGCTGTGCTAAAAAAATCGATACAGCAATATATCGCGATATTTACTTTCGCGATATACTACATCGATTTCAAGCTCAAAAAACGATTCTATAAAATTTTTTTTTTTTTTTATTACATAAATAAAAAACGTTTTAATTTTTTATTTTTTTAACATTCACGTTTTCAACGGTGTGTGAACTACAACCTCCGTTCCTATAGATGTCGCAGTACGGCTAGTTGCCTAGAATTGATGGACCCCATTTCTGGTAGAGTAAAATTTGGATGTAACATGACGGACGCAGCTGACAAAATTACAGCGGCTCCTTAAAAATATAAAGCCGATGGTTGGTATTTCAGTGAACAATGTGGAGTATCGCAATGTATCGTGATGTAATCGTATCATGAGCCATGTATCGTGATGCGTATCGTATCGTGAATTCCTTGCCAATACCCACCCCTAGAAGACGGTGTGTAAATATGAGGGGAACAAAATCCAGACCTGAGTAACTTTAATGTGGTCCTGCGGGGAGGGCTCGCACAACCCTGTCAAGTCTGGGTTCTGGGCACGGCCATCAGGGAAGAGGTAACTGGAGACACACACAAGCTCAACATTTCATATACGGCACTCCTTAAACGTATTCTATTTTAAAGTTGTTTCGTATTAGAACTTACAATCCTTCTCTGTATCCGTCGATGAGTGCTTGAAAGAGGGGTTTGTTGTGGGGGATGGTCTGTAGAATGTTCCCATCGGCTGTCACATAGCCGATTGCCCACTGGCCTAGTCGAGTGCAGCTTAGCCTGAATATGTAGCTGAAAGTCGGACAAGAACATAAACTCAATCTTCTACTACAGGGATCCAACAATTTTTTTCAGAGAGGTTTACAGTTAGAAAAGTCTTTTGTTTTAATTTAGTAGTTTAGATCACTACATTTCCATTTTAATATAAATAATGCATTAAGGGTGTGTAAAAACTGAAACTTTTACAGCTATTAAATGAGGCATCTCATACACAGGGTTAGAAAAAGATGGTCATGCTGTAAATAGCAACACGAACCTTGCTAAAATGTCGATCACTGCAGTGGTTCTTAAAACTGTGGGTTAGGACCCCCTGAGCGGTAGTGAAATTAAAAAAAATATATATATATTTTTATTTCTAATATTTGATTATCTTAGAATATTCAAAGATTAGAATGTACTGTATATTGTTATGTACACTTGTGCTTGCCAAGTGGGGTCACAAGTAATGAACCACTAATATTTGGGAGTCCACTGCTGAAGTGCACAATAAATTAATTACTTGGCATCTTCTGAAGGGGCTAAATACTACATAAAGGACACCTGCACAGCAGGTGAATAAAACAGTGGGTCACAAAGTCTTCGTTACAATTAGGTCATTTTTTATTAGGATATATAGGGGTTTGGCATCTTGCTCAAGGTTGCTTACAGGTAGGTAAACTCCAGGGCTCAAACCTATGACTTGGACTATCCTATACCCTTCCAGTCTTACCTCCCAGGCTTGTGGATGAACCTGTGCAGTCGTGCTTTGACCTCGTCGTAGGTGAGAAAAGCCATGTAGCCAGGATGTGTCACAGCAAGGCTGTTCCAATTCCTTAGGAGAGAGGACCATGGCTACACAACACATACACACCACAAAATGTAAATTATGCCTCAAGTACTGAGCATGGCATACACTACTCTAAAACAACATGAAAATCAAAATATAGTACAATGACATTGGCATTTTTCCCCTTTTAGTTAAATCATTGCAATTTTTTTAAGCATAGAGTAATATTGGTACTTTGGTACATACAGTATATATATCCGAATCGAAATCCCAATTTTCTTTCCAGAACAGTAGTTCCCAAATAGATGGAATATATTGAAGATGGGCTAGTTCTGTTTGTTCCGTTTGCAGAGAACATATTACAGATTTAAGAAACAAGCATTAGGGTTGTACATTAGACTAATGTTTGGCCCCTGAGGGGCCATGCACCAAAGGTGAAATGACACACAAACAGAAAATGTTTCAACTTGTTTGTGTTTGTAGCAATCGACAGCCACAAACATACACACTCGACAGTATTGGGCTTATAGTGCCGCACGCGTTTATTCACAGGCGGAGATGACAGCTCAGGGAGCAGAAATATACAGAGGCTATAACCCTGCCTGGTTTGGGTTGCTAACTAACATAAAACATAGGTCCTCATGCTAACTGGTAGCAATGTTTATACAGTCTAGTATAAGCAGGACGTGGTGCATGTCTGTTACGCTATCAGCCGCTTCTCCCCTGGCATAGCCCGAGAGCTCTGCCTCCTCTCTGCTCTTGTAGGGAGATAAGTGAACAGTACAATTAAAACCACCTGCTTCCAATCCCCTGGAGCCCCATGAACCACACCTCCCCACAGTCCCTCCCACACACAGACAGAGAAAAACCACACAACCCTCCACAGTGTTGTGTAATTGTATGCACAATATTTTTAGGCTGTGCCAAGGAGGTTTTAGGGAGTGGCTATTTTTGACTTACTGAGCTATATCTTAAGGACAAAGTGGCCTGAAGGAACCGTGATTTGATTAATTATCATTAATTTACTTAAGGTCAATGTGAGAGTGACATAGCCATGTTAAAAAGCAGAATGTGTGTGTTTTTACATAACAGATATTATCCAGCCAACTCCCAGCTGCCATGGCAAATCTCGGCCTCGCATTTACATGTGATATTGTCACTAACTGTGGTAAACAATTTCAATCCAGCTGTAATCTACATCTGTTTTTCTGTGCTTAAGAGGTGTCAGTTCCCAGCGCAAGATGGCCAGAGTTGGGGCCTCTCCAATTGTGAGAGGCCCCAACCTTATGGCTACACTTCTATTCAATGTAAATTAACATTTGTTTACCTGACTTTTGTGACAAGACCCCCCTTTTTGGCCTTTGTTCTAAGCTTATATAAGCAAGAGATTCCTCTTTGTTGGCAGAGAGACGTTGGTGAAACATTCCATGTGAAGCCATACGTTTTTCTCCCTTGATGCGCGCATTGTATAAATAAAGCCTGTTTCCTGACTTACCACCATTCAACCGGACTGGTCTTAGTGTGTATGTTACCATCAGGCCTCATGCAGTGTGGACAAGCACTTCTGGCTCTTTGAAGTATACTACAATTAGACAATTAATATACTACCCTTGCAGACACTTCACAGCGCACAAGCTTAAAACATGCGAACTACTACTGTACTTCGATACCCGCCCTGAAGCGGGTCAGGATTTTTTAATACCTGCACCCACCCAACCCGTTATGAGCAAAAATATGCATTGATCCTGCAAACTGCCAACTTTAGCCTGTATAGCAATGACATCCATATCGTAGTTTGTGTTGCACTATTTCGTTTTTGGGTCGTTTTCCCAAACGTTAGCTTAATACATTCATTGTAAGACATAGGCTAGCCTATTGTATCTAGCATCTGGGTCTAGGCTAGTCTAGTAAAACGGATGAGTGGTTCCAAACGGTGTTCTTTATTGTTATAGCAATAAAACAAGTAGCCTAACCCTTTTTTTTGCGACTGTCAATATGCGATCATATACAGTGCTGATGTGTGGTAGATGTAGGTAGCCTACTTTATAGTTCGGTAATGCAGATTTTGACAGCCAGCTACAGGGCATGAGAGGACCTGCACCCTATGGTGTGTGTGTGTGTGTGTGTTAGAGAGAGAGAGTTGAAAAGGGTAAGTGGGAAATAGGGGAAGAAAAGACAGGTGGACTAATCACCTTGTTGCATGCAATTCGGAGAGCCTATAACACAAAGGCTAACAACAACAATCGTTAATACAATTAACGATCTTTATAAATACTATGACTATCTGTTTCTCATAATATTGGTATAAATAAGAGATTCGCTGGAAAGAAAACATTCCATGACTAATCTACAAGAGAAGTCTGTTTGATATAACAAACGTGTTTGTTGCTAGTGAGTAACATGCAGGCTCTGCATGCACAGCAAACCACCAATAACAATCATTCTTGATCACTTTATCAACCAAAGCCCTGCCCCCGCTAGTCGTCGACCACAACACGAAACTGAGCAAGGAACAGGAGAAAAACACTGAATAAATAAAAGCAACATAGGTTGTATGGAATTATTTCAGCTACAGAAAGGATGATGTTAACCAAGAGTGACAGAAGAGTATTATATGAATACAATGCTCATGGTGAGTCAACCAGCGTATTAAACAACCTAATTTTCCCGTCCAAAATCACTTCAGAAGAGTAGTCACAGCGCTTACCTGCTTTTGCGTTGAAACCAATGGTATAGCATTAAAAAATCAAGAAAGGATGGTTCACACTCAAGTGTAATTTGTTAGCTGAAAAAATCACCAACATTGTAGAATGATTATTTCCAAATAGAGCTATTAAATCTGTTGAAAATTCATGTATTTTATTCATATCGCAATATATATTTACCGATTCCATTAATTTTCAGCTATTGTCAGTCATGACTAACACTATAGAGCTCCAAGCATCACGTGACTCATTTAGTTTGAATGGCGCCAGCATCAATTTCAAGCAGTCACAGTTCCCTGTGGGCTTTAATTCCAAGGACATTTAATGCTATATTGCAAAACCTAATAAACATTACTGACCCTTATAATGCCCCTTGGGTGCTTTCCACGAGTATCGAAACAGCCAGAATGGACAAAGTTCCAGGCCTGCAGTATCCAGACATCTACAATTACCTGATGAACTTTCCCTCGTCCTAGAGGGAGTCTTTGAAAGCCTACAAAAGCCTGGAGGTGTACAAATGGATATTCAGCTTTGGAGTCCAACGGCTAAAATTTGCTTAGTCGTCACTGGAAGGGTAAATGTCACTTCATCTTAGTTAACACCATAAGCAGTGACGATTATGTTTTATTAATAATATTTCAGAAGTAATCTAATCAAACTTTTGATCAGTCAATAATCTGAAAAAATATGAATCCTCTTTGATACACAAGGTCAACTAAATAAAGATTATATAGGTATATATGCAAAACACAACTTCACGTAAACCATAACAGTTGAAACACAATATCCAAGCTTCAATAACCTGGTACTCGATAACAACACCTGGCTTGGGTCACTGGACTGTCTTTTGACAGACGAGCTGGTGCAAATGTTCTTCAGTGATAAGGCCCAGAGGGGTTTTGGCCAAGGTCAGTCTTCACAATGTCCTTCAAAAACAGTTCGGGTTTAGATCTTCACCTCCAATAAGTGTAGAGACCCACTGTTTTTATGAATTTCATTGTTTGGAGACTGAATCATCTCGGTCTTTGGCATAGGACACAGGCGTCTTTGAGAGTCCAAATGGGTATTCCGGGGATGGGCGGCAGTGGCAGCTGGAACCCACTGGCGATCGTACCCAGGGATGGGCGGCAGCTGCAGTTGGGACCCACTGGCGGACGTAACCAAGGTAAATGGCAGCTGCTGGGACCCTCAGGGGGCCGGCCCAGAGACAACCGGGGGCCACGGTGGATGGGGCCCTCTGGTGGCCAGACTGGGAATGGGCGGCAGCGATGGTTGGGACCCGCTGGCGGCCGTACCCGGGATGAACGGCGGAGGCGGCCGGGACCCTCTGATGGCTGGGCTGATGATGGTGTGAGCTCCTCAGTGACTGGACCTGGCATCGGCGCCAGCCGCGTGAGCGAGCTGGCGGCAGCTCCGGGGCCGTAATGCGGCGTGATGGGCTCCTCGGCGGCTGGACCTGGCATCGGCTCCAGATGCCTCCCGAGCCGGTAGATCCACTCTCTCCGGGAAACGTCGGGGTGGCGGGAAGCGACGCCGCGGGAGTGCGTGTCCTACGGGCTGCTACTCTCCTTTTACGGTTGGTCATTCTATAGTGGTTTGTGTGGGGTGAGCGAGAGCAAGCACGAGCCAGAGGAAAATACAGTTGAACGCCTAAAGCGTAATTTTAATGGCTGAAACACAAACATACAGGGCAAGAACGCCAAACAATGACCAACAGCACCTTGCGGAGAAAGATGAGAAAGATGGAGCTATACAACCACCTCTGTAGCATATGTGCTGTAGCACACTAAACCTGTTC